>JAGFMF010011446.1:6341154-6483218 GCA_019455555.1 Galemys pyrenaicus | reverse complement strand
TTCTCCTTCTCCTTCTCCTTCTCCTTCTCCTTCTCCTTCTCCTTCTCCTTCTCCTTCTTCTTCTTCTTCTTCTTCTTCTTCTTCTTCTTCTTCTTCTTCCTTCTTTCTTCTGTTGTTGTTGCTGTTGCTCTTTCACATTCCTCCTAGTAATGAAACCATTCAATATTTTTCTCTTGACTTCTGACTTGTTTCACTGAGTATAATTCCTTCTAGCTCCATCCATGTTTCTATAAATGCCCCTAGTTTCTCATTTTTGATTGCTGAATAGTATTCCATTGTGTATATGGACCACATCTTCTTGATCCAGTCCTCTACTTTTGGGCATTTGGGCTGTTTCCAGGCCTTAGTAACTACAAATAGTGCTGCAATAAACATAGGAGTACAGGTGCTCTTTTGGATTGGTGTTGTTGTGCCTTTGGGTAGATACCTAGGAGCAGGATTGCCAGATCATATGGTAGTTCCGTTTCTAGTAGACTGAGGAACCTCCATACGGCCTTCCATAGTGGTTGGATTAGCTTGCATTCCCACCAGCAATGTACTAGGGTTACTTTTTCTCCACATCATCCTCACCAGCATTTGTTGTTGTTGTTTTTTTTTTTTTTTTGATGTGTGCCATTCTTACTGGTGTAAGGTGGTACCTCATAGTGGTTTTAATTTGCATTTCCCTGATTATGAGGGATGCTGAGCATTTTCTCATATGCCCATTATGTTATTTTAAATCCTTTGTGGAGTGTAGGAGATTATATTAAAGGAATAGGGCAAAAATTTTAGTAAAGCAAAAAGTTTTCTATAATTTTAGTTTGTGTGTATGTGATATCTATTTCCCATATACCATCAAGAACTTGCATGAAAAAATGCATCCTTAGACATATTCATGTAAGTTGCAGAGAGAAATGAGAAATGATTGGATTTTGCAATTTAGCAGTCACATTTTTAAAGACAATTATTTTTAAAAAGTTTTAAAATTATCATTGCTATTTTTGGCAAGCAATCTTATCTGACAAATGCAACTCTGGCATTAAGTTTTAAAAATGCTACTTTACTTATTCGTTAGTGGATTTAATGTCTTAGATTTTTGAAATTTGTATTGTTTTTATTCTCTATATTGGTAATTAACATTTATTTCCATGTTTCACTTCCTTTACACGTTTTCCTTATTCTATTTTTATATCTTCTAGTATCTGGCACTCTTTGGGCCAAAAGATGTTCATTTTTGATGATTTTGAAAATATTGCCCGAATTGATGTCCTTTGTCAATGGCATCTGGAGTTTTCCTACATTAACCAGCTAATTATATGTTGCTACTTAGGAAAAATGAAGAGTGTTTTCACATCCTGGCCCAGCCCACTGATACTCTCTCCTTCAAGATTTCCATTCTTTGTGACTTCTGTAGTTAGTAATGATAATACTAAATTGAAATTTTGTTTGAGCTTATTGTATCAAACATGGAAAACTGATATTATTGTACAAGAATAATAACATTCATTACATAGACACTCCCCTAGGAATGCACTGAGTCCTCTCAGTGTATTGGTCTAGTTTCACAAAGTCCCCAACTTATTAGTGGCCAATGTACCAATTTAAAGGGAAAAGTAGGGGAGGGCAGATTGTCAACTCTCACTTATCTGTAAGGTGCTAATGAAGGCTAGATTTTCTCAGCCTTTTGCAAAATTACTTGAAAAATTTAGAAATCAGAAGGCATTTGTTTTCCACCTGAAATAGAAAACTGGAACAAAAGAAGTGGCAATCTTTAAAATTCCCCTGAAAAAGTATTTTTTTTAATGTAAAACATATGTATTGTTTTAGAGCACAAGTATTGTTATAAGGAATAAGTTTACAAGTTTCAAATTAATAATCAAATACAAACCTTTTTAGTATTCACATTAGGCCAGATGTTGTTATAATACTTTGCATGAATTAACAAATTTAATTTTCATGATCACTCAATGAAATATATACTTAAATTATTCTGAATTTTTCCAGTGAGGAAGATAGTGCATGGTGAGAGTCATTGCTGTGTCCACTTTCACACAGCTGTGAAATGGCAAAGCTGCAGTTCAAGTTCAGGAAATGAGCTCTAGTGTCCAGAAGCTGAACTACCATTAGGGCAGCTTTCTAGACTCTTCATGTGAAATAGAACCCTGTTTAGATAGTGGGATTCTTTTTTCTTCCCAATAGCAAGAAATTGGACTAAAAGCTTCATTTATAAAAAAAATATTCTCATATAAAAATTCAGAACACCTACCTTTCCCACTGCCTTACTCCTTCACAATGATGTAGATATAGAAATATTTGTTTTATGTTCAAATGATTTCAAACATATATAGTGAAAATATTTTAAAGAATGGCACAAATAGGAAAACATATTAGAATGGTACAAAGTTAGTAATCTAGTAGAAATCTAGTACAAATTTCAGTACAATGACTGAAATTATTGATTTCCATTTATGTATTTGGGTTTTGTGTGTGCTAGATGAATAGATACTTTTAAAAGATCAGAATTCAATGATGGTGCAATTATAGAATAAATTTACAAGTATTTTTACTCTCCTCACCCTGTAGTACTTAATAAAAGATTAATAGTGTTTTTATTTTCTAAAATGTATTTTTTATTATTGAAGTAACTGGTTTGTAACACTCTATTGAATTAGAGCTCTAGTAGAGCTTTACTTTCTAATTTTGAAAGTAACTGCTGGTTCTGTTAGCTCCTGATATATTTTAAATGAATAATATTTTTATACATTGATAGATCTCAAGTCATACACTCGTGCATATTTTGGGAAGACTTAATTGGGTAAAAATATGAGGGACAACTTACAGAAATGATTCTGATACAAAGTGTGTGTTAAGTTTTCATACCAAAGAAACCATTATATTACTTGTTGAATCAGGTTAGAATGATTGATCACTGATGAAAATGCGCTACTGTTAGTACCCTTAAAGTGATGTTTGTGTGGGTTATTCTACATGCTCTCAGTGGAGCACAGGAATGATAACGATGTGAATTCCCAAGTTAGCAGTTAAGACTACTGCATTCAGATGAAGTATTTGTATAACTAATTAAGCATGACTGCTAGAGTCAGATGTTTTAGTTTTATGAACTTTGAGAATTTATTATCCCATTACTTTTTTAGAAATCATGAAATCATACAGGGAATCTTATAACCCCATTTAGAAATTCACTTTCTTTACATGAATAATTATTATTAGTTTGGAAATATCCTTTTTAAAAATGTGTTTAAATTAACTATTAATAATTGGTGCTCTTTTTAGTGTACTGTGTTTCAATAAATCATGCAACTGCAAACATCAGAAGAGCTAATTGATTTTAGAAAGATAATCTGTTATTTCCTTAGAGACATATCTATGTTTTTCTATTCATGTATTTAAAATATTTCCTCTCATGTGTATTTATCAGAACATTACTTTTGAAATGTCAAAGTTTGAAAATTTAGGTTAACATTTTCAAATACTTTAAAGTTAAGAAATATGAAGTTAGTGTATATTTACACAATGAAATATTATTTAGTGGACATAAATATGAATGGATTGCTAGTTAAAATACAGAAAGATGAATGGTGGAATCCTAATAAATCTAATGGTGGAATAAAAAAAACACAAATTTTAGAGGTCAACATAAAGTGTATTCTGATTTTTTACAACTCAAATAGGATAAAAACTGGTTTATTAATTGTTTAGAAATACCCAAGTATGAGACTACTTTGTAATAGGCAGAGAGAATGATTTTAAATATAAAAATTAGGATAATACCCCCAGTAGAGATGCAGGGAACTGAGAAGATAATCCAGAGAAAATAATGCTAATATTCTAAGGTTTAGTTTAATGGTGTGATTTCAAGACTTGGTTTTATCATCATGCTTCATAAGTTACATTAACACATATTGTTTTCAATCCATCAAATACTATGTAGTGGAGAAAGATGAAAGACAATAGTTAATTTTCTGCCTGTTGGTTATTGTATATGCCTTAGAAGAATCTAGTGAAGTGGGAAATTTAAGAGATTAGTGTTAAGTCCACATGAGATCAATTGATGTTGTTTTAAGTAGGTAGGAAGAAATTATCTTGTCTAAAAGCTTTATAGTTTATCTAATATATATTTCAGTGGGAGGGTCACTTCAGTACAAATTAAAACATATAAGGGAACATTAAATTTAACAAATATTTATTGAGGTCTCACATCACTTGTCTGATGGTATTCTGGGTGAGCTGAAGTCTCAGAGTGAATAAGATGAATTTTTGGTTTTCAGGATCTTGAATGAATCTTGAACAAACATGAGACTAAAATGTGCCTGATTATAACTCCAATTCTGAAAACACTAGTGTTATGTAAATTTAAATGAATGAAGTACTTGAAGATAATTCACTTCCGTTTTTGTTTTTTTTTTTTTAAGATTATTTATTTATGCTTACAAGAGCTAGGGTACAGGCCAGAGGCACGGGAGGTGAGAGGATTCACCAGAGACAGAGTGGGGAGCAGTGGGGACTTAAATGCACTGCTGAGGGGAGCAGCGGGCGTGGCAGGAAAGGTCTCCTGCGCCATGTGGGTCCCCTCCCTGCCCAGCGGCAGGGATCGAACTCTGCTGCAGGGCTGTGGTCTGCTTCATAGTGTGTTGCTTAACCCACTGCGCCACCAGGGAGGCCCGATAATCCACTTCTTATAAGAAAATGTGAATAAAGCAAAGCTTTATAACTGTATAGAAAAATGTGATTGAAATTTTGAGAAATCTCTTTTTGTTTTATTTTGTATATTTGTATTTTTCCATTCTTTGGTGTTTCCTTTTCATGTAATTAAGATGTAAGACCAATACATCAATTTCATGAACTAACTGTGATATAGCTTGTCTCTTGGAAGCCGTGGGGGTAAGGGAAAGATTACTCAAAGTCCATGCAGAGCAATGAGAAGCCTAGAGGGGCTATTCTGGAAGTAATGTGCAGCCTGGATCCAAAGGGAGTCTAGAATTTATTAGTACAAAAGTGGGGCAAGAATCAAGTACATAGGGAGTGTACATTGTGGATGATAGGATTAGGGATGTAAGCTAGCGTGCAGTGACCAGGGGTTCCTTGGGGGTGGGGTAGGGGTCTCCATTATTCCTACCAGTCTAAGCATATTGGTTTCCCAGTATGTTCCTCATACCAGGACTTCTGCCCTTGGTGAGAGGCCCCTGCATGACCCTACACCTAGCCGACAAGCAGGAACTCTGGGCACTTAGACAATATCCTTGAGAATAAGGAGGGCAGGGGATCCCACATAGCTTATTTGAAAGATTTATTTACACCAGGGACTTTTATCATGGATGGCATTAACATCCATGTCTAGAAATTAGTTTGATATGTGAAAAGAATATTAAGTTTTAAAGAGGTATGTCTGAATTTCATCTCTGATATTTTCTGACTGTAACTTTAGGGAAATTACCTTCTCCAAAGTTTAATTTCTTCATTCATAAAGTTATATTTACTAATATCTCCCAGACAACAAGTATTAAATTTTATGGGGTATACAAAGCAACTAACCAACCTGACCACAGTGACTGTTGCTTGTTTATATCTACTATAATAACAGATTTAAGTCCTTGAATTATTAATTCCCTAATCCTGGAAATTTGTATGGCCTAAATGACTGAATTTATAAATTAATTAACCATTAAAAATTGAAAGTCAAGGATGTTTGAAGACTTCTCTAATTCAATGACCAACAAATACCTGTTTAAATATGTATAGTTATCTTCCTTCCCTGATCTGAAAGCTTAGGAAGAAGTTCTGGAGAAACTTAACTACTCTGTCTCTTCACTAAGGAATGGAATGGCTATAGAAAGGAAATGATCCAGGTAGAGAATGAAGAATCTGGGAAACTTTCCATCTGCTTCTGAATTAAATATTAACCTTGGCTTTGTTATTTAGTTTGAAGTTCTGCCTGTAAATTCCAAAACACCAAGGGTATTTATAATCAAATAGACAGCAACACATGCATTCCAAATGATATTTGGTTTATTTGCAATTTGATATTTTCTGCTCTATTGCTTTGCTCTCTTAGTATGAATCATTGGAGTTGACTTTAGAAATGTCACTACTGTGTGCATAGCAAAGCGCAAAGAATATGGTTTACATTTTACTGTCTTACTCCCATACTCTCCGTTCAAACGTCTTTCCAAGAAGGGACCAAACATTAATGTAGGATTTAAAGTTTACAATGTGGAATTTCCAAATACGTATTTGTTTAATTATAATTAACTCACAGAGTAATTTGTCTTTTTTTATTAACTTAGAAATGTATATTTAATTTTGCTTAATTGAATAAGTGTCTCAATTTTTAAAGAAGTATAGGCAAGTATACTTCAGTGATATTATAAGTAGTTTTTGGTTTATAATTTTAAAATAAAAACAATACCCATAACCTTCCATAATTTGAAGGTTGTAAGATTATTTTAAGTCCAAAGGATTGGGGAATTTTGATTCTATCAGTCATCTCTACAAGCAGTTTGACTTTTATTTTTGGTGTTTTTTTTTTTTTTTTTGATAGTGAGAGACAGAGAGATTGGAAATGAGTGTGGTCTTTAAAAGCAGTTTTTAATAATAATAACAGTTTTTAATAATAGCTTATAATCCTAATTAGATATAGTATACCTTAGTTTGTGATAGTGGTTTGCTTTTCTAACAGCAAAAGTTTTAGAGGTACTCAGGCAGACATAAGAATTTTAATATTAAATCACTTGGAAAGCAAATATCTAGATGTTTGAAAGGGACATTGATAGAAGACAACTTGATACTTATTTAAAGGAAAGGATTCTGCAGTTATCTGGCACTTAACCAAATATTCAATAACTACATGTACTGAGAAAATCGCTTATATTGTTGCTCTTTGAACCTGTTTTCTAGGAGACCCATTTTACTCTAAGTGTAAGAACATAAAAGATAAGGACTATTTTTCTGTTCTCTTACACAATTATACCAAATTCCATATATTTATATAAAAGAAACATTTTTAACTATGGAATTGCTATGCTAGCTTATATGACTCTTTTGGGTTTCAAAGTTTGCATTTTCAATCTAAAGATATGTGGATCACTTACATTGCTCTGGACAGGACAGTTCAATGTCATGAAATAATCAATGGATTTGTGCATGGGTGTAGAAAAAATATATACTGAAAATGAACTCTTAATGATTTGTCAAGCCATTGGTTGCATTGATATAAGACTTGGCAATATGTTGATAAGTGTGTCATGCACTAGAAAACTTATACATAGGTGTGGATTTCTTGCAGTTAAGAGAAAGGAACATTTATTTATTCATTATTATTTTTAAAGATTTATTTATGCATACAAGAACTGGGGTACAGGCCAGAGGCGTAGGGGGTGAGAGAATCCACCAGACAGAGCGGGGAACAGCACAGGCAGATCAACCGAAACACACTGCTGAGGGGAGCAGCAGGCGAGGCAGGATAGGCTGCGGCCCATGTGGGTCACCTCCCTGGCCAGCAGCAGGGATCGAACTTGTGCTGCAGTGGCTGTGGTCTGCGTCATAGTGTGTTGCTTAACCCTCTGCGCCACCAGGGAGGGCCTGAGAAAGGACTATTTAGTTCAGCTCTAGATTCCCAATATAATTATGCTGGTTATTTTTAAATACAACTTATAATAGTATTGTAATCTGCTAATTTACCATTCAGAGTGTGCGTCATGATCCCGCAGCACTGACATTTCCTTGGAGGCTGTTTAGAAATGCTTATACTCTGGTTTCAACCCAGGTCTACCGAGTCAAAACTTGCATTTTCACATGATCCTCTAGGTAATTTGTATGTACGTGGAGTTTGAGAAGTACTGGACTGTTGACATCTATTAGATGTATTGTGTCATGAAATTGTTACTAACGAAATATGAAGATTGTGCAAATAATTAAAATATAAGTAATAACCATATTAAAAATATACATCTATAAAGTTGTATTGCTTATAAACTGGAAAATTACTTGATGGGTTATAAACACATTTTTTAATTGATAGCATGTAATAAAAATGTACATTCAAAATTTAAATTAATGAAATTTGAAAAACAGAGTATATATGAAAATAAGTAATAATCATTTTATTATCATTCAATAATAGTTCCAGATATGAAAACTAAAGCATACCACTGTGTCAGAATATTTTAGCCAGTACTAAAAGATAAAACTATGACATATGGATGAAGTTATGCATGTGAATAGAGATGGCATGGCTTTTTGCAACATCTGAAGTTATGTCTCATTTCATCAAATTTTATCATTAGGGAAATAAGTATACTGAATTGGTTGTAAATGGAACTAGAAGAAATTATGCACATAGATAAAGGTGTGAATATCACTAACACTTGTGACATACTAACCCTCCTGTGATTTTTATAACCCCTGGCATAATAGAGTTTTTCCTCAAATTCCACAAAGCGCTACCAAGGATTTACTCTGGGAGAAGAAGGGGATGCTTATTATGAAGCATGCACTGGAGTGGGTGTGGTGCCTGTGTCCTCAGGCTCATTCATGTGTTGGGAAAGTTCCTACACCAGTTCAATCCTATCACCCTCTCAAGGGCTTCTGGAATAGCCTTGTTCTCAGATCCTCAGCAAAAGTGTCATTGTCTCTTCCTTGCAAACTTCTTCTTTGAATAAAGAAGTCATAGTCTTGAGAGTTGGGAACTGGAGAGGAGGACCTTGGATGGGATTATGCTAAATGAAATAAGACAGAGAAGAAAGATGTGAACTTTATGATTCCACTTGTATAGAATTTAGAGAAACAAAGCAAAGGAACAGACAAAACCAAAACCAAACAAACCCTAGAAATCTGATTGCAGAACTGAGGATAGACATGGAGAGAGGGAAGTGGGAAGTGAAAGGAGGTAGACACTCAGTGGATTATGGTGGAGGATTTGGGGTACCTTGGTGAGGGTGTGTGTGGTAACATACAGCTGAAGAGCTGTAAACTTATAAATGATGTTGTATACCAACAGTACTGCAGTAAAAATAGAGAAAAGTACTAGTAAGAAAAAAACAAAACAAAAATAACTGCAACAAAACTGCTGTTGCCAAAAAGAGGATGTAATGAATTCCAGGCAAGAATTAAAGAAAAAAATATCCAGTAGAGTAGAATTCATAAAAATAGAATAAAGTTATTAAACATAAGATGACATTTTCTGCTTTCTATAATACAAATTATGTGTAAACCTTATAAAATAAGCTACCCCACTAAGTAGAAATTTTACAGTAAATTTGAAGGATTTGTTGGTGTTTTTTTGGTATTTCTTTTGAGGTAAAATTGGGTGACAACCCTGTATATGATTCAGAAGTGCAGGTTCATACCTCTTTAGATGCATGTTGCCACACCACACACACCACCAAGGCACCCAAAGTTCTCCACCATAGTCCTTTGTTCTGCCTAATCCATTTGCTCCCCATCTTCACCTTCACCCTCTGGTAGCCTCACCTTGTAACCTGAACTTTAGGGAAGATGCTCCAGCACCAGGTAAATATCATAGGGAAATGGGAATACTGATTTTACTTACCTTACAAGAAAAGGAGTACTTTAAGTAAGAATTTATTCATCACTGAAAACTCTAGCCTAGCAGCAGAATATTATTTAACATGCCAGTGGGACTTATGTATTTATGTAGTTTAATGGGGCAAAAAAAAAAAAACTGAATAAAGACTTACATGACCTGGCTAGAAGTTTTAACTAAATAGTTTCAGGTTTCTTTTCCCCTTATTTGTTAACTTGTAGTTCTCTTGCAGTTCTATAAAACATTATGATATTATTCGGGCAAATAAAATTAACATTAAGCATAATAAAATCCTTTATATATCCTCTATAAAATCTTCAGTATATCCTTTATTTAGCACAAGGTGTTAAACTTATATATGTTTACCCAATGGACATAAAATCCTGTGAAAGATTTATTTCATTCACTTACTGAATGTATTTCTAAACATCGATCTTTCCCACACTTTCAAATTAATGTTCAAAATAAACCACCACCTTTTTTTATTATTTTTGATTTTGCCATAATATAATCAGTAAACAATTATGTGGCACAAATGACATTTATAATCACACTATTTCAGTATAAAGTATTCTGAAGACTTAGTTTTAAAAGTCTTGTTTTCAGATAATTAGCTGCTTTGAGAACATCCTGTCATACTTTGAAAACTTCTGGCTTCAGATTTTTTGTCACAATATTTTGCTTGTAATTAATGTAAACAATGACTTTTATCGTGGAGCTATTATTGTACATGTGCTTTGCTATTATTTTTTTTTTTGTTCCAGTCAAACTTAAACCCTGTAGTTTCGTTGTTACACAGTCTTTCTTTCTTTCTTTTTTTTTTTTTTACAAAGGAACACTATATTAAGATAAAACATTTTTTATCTTTATTTTTTTTTAATTTTTAAATAACTTTAGCCTTATAGAAAAGCTACAAAACTGGAACTAATTGGACTAAGCATTGAGTTCTTATATATCTTTCACCAGTTTTCCCTATTAATGATTTCATAATCATTTCATACCAAAATTATCAAAACCAGGTTAATACTGATACAACATTATAATGTTCTCATAATCTGGAGATCGCATTTGAATTTTTCTAGTTGTCCCAGGAATGTCCATTTAAAATATTTTTTTAGGATCTCCTTTAGTATAATATAATTCTCTAATGAAACTTTTGCTTTATGGTTAATAATAAAAAGTAGAACATGTTGTGTATTATTGAAGCAATCTAATATCCCAATCTGAGACTTGTTAGAAACACTGGTATTTCAGTCAACTGTATAATAATCTTCCCACTATGAAAAGATGAAAGTGGTGATGATAAGTAGAGGTTTTTTAGTGGAACAAGATCATGATGGTAAATTATACCACCAGTAAAGATATGTGGTATGGAAGTGTAATCTAATGATCATATAGCTTGTCAGTGCTTTTTTTTAATAAACTAAGACTGCAGATTAATAGAAACATTGGAATTCTGAAATGACATATAATTTTTAAAAACATCTTGAAATCTTCAGTTCCTAAAAAGGTAGATCAGAGAATATTTTCTTAATAGTAGAGTGATCCCATATAGTTTAAATACCTGTAAGGAGACTGCCTATATTTTATACACTGTTCATTTACATGCATATAAATGTAATAAAATATATACTTTCCTAGATTCAGTTAGAAATTTGGCTGCCTTCCCAGTAAAAGGCAAGTATATAAAAACTGAATTTCCTCATCTGTTAAATAAGTTGGTCTATTCAACCTTTGTGTGTGTATATATATTATATATCATATATAATTTATAAAATATATTTTTATATTATTTATAATAGATTCATATCTTCTGTAAAGACACAATATCTTTTTCACATGCACACAAACGACTTATGTTACAATTCTGGCAATTAATAGTATGTAGTTTTCTATTCCAAGCTTAATTTCTTTTACAGGATAAATTTGCCAAATTCTAAGGTCACCATATAAGCAATAGTAGGTTGTTTTTTTTCCCCTGGAATGCATTTTCTGTATCCATTCTTTTCTTGTTGGATAAATTAAATTAAGGTACTATTCCCATTTTCACTTTTCATTCAGCAAACATGCATATCTTATAGGACATGTTATATACCAAGTGGGAGACTTTGGGAGGATATGAAATATAGAGACCCAGCAGGTTTTAGGGGAAGGAGAGCAGGCCTGAAACCACATGGACTCTGAGATTGAAACACAAATTTATCACTTAACAGCTGTGAAACTTCTGGAAAATTGCTTACCTTGTGTAAGTCTCAGAAGGGAAGATAAATGTAAAAAGAATTAAATAATAGTGTACGAAATGGGGTCCTCATAAGGCATAACTATACATTGTAATGTGTATCTAACTGTTAAAGAATATTCAAAGAAAATTTGAGCCAATTTATTTTTCCCTTTACTAAAATATCAAATATGATATCTATCTTGTGTTTAAGTCCAAGCATTTTAACAAAGTTTTCCACCAATAAAGACACTGTCCTTTAAAAGGGACAGAATCATGGTCTTTAGTGAGGCAATAGGCAGATTGGCAAACAGTTTTGAATTTTAAACCTCTAATTAACTACACGTATTTAGTAATAGATATAGTTTCTTCTGAAGTAGTTTATATCAGCAGTTGTGATTTTACTCAGAGCTTTGCTGTTCCTTAAGCAACATTTCACTACTTAATAAAGCTTCCTATTTATAGGCTAAACATATCTTACAAGATGTATGGGGAGAGAGCAAATGTTTGAACTAATAGTCATGGTACACATTAACCGTTTTTTCTTTGTAGTTTTCATAGATAGGGATTAACTACGTAGAGTTTGTTATTCACCATGAAATTATGTGACTTATTTTAAGCTGTGCCATTTTCGACCTAAAGCCAATCTTTTTTAAACATGAAAAATTTTATTCTTGCAAAGAGTCGTTATGAATATTTTGAGATCCCCAGTGCTCTGAGTTATTAAAACAGAAAGATAAAGTGTTTATTGGAGTGTGTCTTGTTGTTAAGACAAATATGTTGGCAGTAAAGTTTTAAAACAGTGATAGAGCAAGTGTTTATTTAATTGTAGAGAGAAAATAGTCAATGTTAATGTACTGCAACATTTAATGACACTTCTGTGTGTGATAAAAGCAAAAAGTACTTTCATTAGTTAAAAAGATGAAAATGGCTTTGCGTCCTACTTACTTAAAAACATTGCTTTCTCATGTACTCTATTTGAACTTCCAGCACATATAATTTTCTTTTGTTAAATATGTAATCTGTCAGGTAATGAGCAAAGATTTATTACACACCTTTTCTGCTGTGTGTTTTCTGATACTTATGCAGAATACAGACTGAGAACAAGGTAAGTAGCTTCCCATCACATTGGAGACGCCATAAATTCTCTGTAGGAAACAAATAACAATATTAGTTGCTAAATGAGTAAATAATGAGCAGCACTTCCCAAAATATTCTTTGAAATGCTCCAAGAAGCAGATTCTATGGCCAAGTATGTTTGGGAAATGTGGCCCAATATATATCTGTTTTTGAGATTTACAGCAAACTCTAGCATATTAAAGAATCTGAAAAATTTGCAGTAGACTAGCCTATGAAAAATATTTGAACAAGTAATTTTCCAAGATTATTTTGACTGTGTCATGAATATTTTGTATTGGAACTCACTTTAAGAAATGCTCCTTGATTTAAAATCTAATTAATCCAACAAAGCTTCTCCTTAAAGGATGGAAAAGTAAACTTTCTATGACAAAATACTGACTTAAAGCCTTACATTAGTACTGTATGAGTACAGTGAAGGTTGTCACAACTTTCCGGGAGGACACTTAGCAAAACATGCAAAAATGAAAATATAAATGCCCTTTGGCTTAGAAATCATACATCTATAAATTTACTCATGTTCAAAATTTTTAATTGCTAAGATTACCTCTGAACTAAGGATAATCACATCAGTATGCCATTCAATATCTTCCACAACATTTCCCAATACTCCTGGACTATATCAGCATACACAATATGTGTTGGCAAGATGAAGACTAGAGACAGATTTAGAGAGGCTTGAAAGGTTGAAAAAGATTCATGGATCAGGTGGAACTTAAATTAGCCTCAGTGAATGGGTGATATTTTGATAGGAGAAAAGACATCCTTCTATAGTTGATACTCTAATTTTAAGTCTAAAATTATGTAACAGATACGGAGTTTATTAAACACTAATTTATCTTTCTTTTTTTATTTTGGTTGTTATGCTAATATATGTCAGGCAGTGTTTCAAGTACTTTACTATATTATCTCACTTAGTCAAAAAAACTATATCATGATATGAATATTATTATTTTCTTTATGAGATTTCATGTAATCTTTTTTGGGGGTTACAATGCTAGTGAAAGTTGGAGATTGGTAATTCCATCTCAGAGCCTATATATTAACCACTTTTTTATATTGGTATAAGAGAGTCTTCCAATTAAGATCTAAGGTACAAAATACCTTCACTAACTCATTCTTGTGGGCAAGCAGGAGTTCTTTCCTTCTATACTGAACACCATATTGTTTGATTGAGTTATTGTTGGAAAAATAAGAATATAAAATATAAAAATAAGAAAGGTTATGAGTCACCACAATAATGTGACCATAAGCATACAAAATTTCAACATATATAAAAACATATATGTTATCTATAAATAACATATAAATTATTTTTCCATTAATTTGGGTTTTTAAAATTTTTTTAAGGATTTGTTCATGCATACAAGAGCTGGGGTGTAGATCAGAGGTAGGTGTGGGGGAGTTGTACTGGTGAGAGGATTCACGAGAGACAGAGTGGGGAGCAGAACAGGCAGATTGAATGAAATACACTGCTGAGGGGAGTAGTAGGCAAAACAGGAGAGGTATGCTGCACCATGTGTTCAGCTCCCTGGCTGGGGATCAAACTCATGCTGCAGTGACTGCTGATAGTGCTGAGACTTAACCCCTTGTGACACCAGGGAGGCCTTGAATTTTTTTTTCCAAATAAACTTTTATTTTAAAATATTTTTATAATAATAAAAATGTGAAGATATTATTCATATAACCCAGACACAGTTTTTCCTATTATAATTTAAAAATTTTTATTAAGATAATACTGGCTAGTAATTATATAAGCTCCAAGTGTACATTATAATTTGACATTTGTATATATTATGTTATGTTCACTTCTTTTGGTTCAAAATGGAACTAGTCAGGTTGCTTATATGAATCTTTATATTTGAATTTCTTTTAAGGAATTGTATGCGCTGCAATTTCTGTAAGGCACATATGGAACAATTTGGATGACTCGATTCTTGTTTTCTTCCTGTACAATCAGCCATACTTGAGATTGAAGTTTGGCTTATGAAACAAGCTAATTTATGTACTTTCCATGGTGTAATAGACGAGAAAATGTGTATTTGAAATATTGACTGGGTAACATAGAGAATGCCTCAAAAATCACAGGGAAACTATGGAAATTTCAAAGCTACCCTATTTTTTTTTTTTCTTTGTGGTCCATTGTTGTTAATTAACTGTTAATTGTGAAGGTTATGTTTAGAATACTGATGCAATGAGAATTGTTAATATTTCTAACTCACTAATGGAAATAATGTTCACTCCACAAAAATTCTAAATTATCAATGTTTTCATATTTTTTCAGAATTTTCATAGTTAAGTGCTATTATTTAAGGATTTTTTTCTTTAACATTAAATAATTTTTTTTTAGTGTTGGTATATTATTTCATACATCAAACTTAAATGTTTAGTAGTGTTCTAAAAGACACAAGTAATAATATGCATAGAGGACTGAGTCAGTATTAATAAACAAATGCTATATTTAATATTAATAGTATGAAATACTCAAATATGAAAAGGACGCGAAAGTTGGGGAAGAGAGTATAATCAAAACACTGGTCATTTTACATTTCTTAACTTCTTCCATCTTATTGAATGTCATAAATGGACGAGGGGCTTTCTTGCTATTGTGGCATCCAATTTCACTTGGTGTTTTGTTGGCAATTTCTTTCTGAGAAAAGTATATGTGACAATATGTAAAGGATTTTTAAAAAGAAGGAGGTTTTTAAAAATACAATGAAGGGAACATATAGACCCAGTAAAGTGCAACTTAACCTTCTAAATATTCTCAATCTACATACTATACAATGGGAAATGACATTGCAGTTTATGAAACAGAGCAATATTGTGAGGTCTCAGAGAAAAATTCAGTTTTGCTTGTGATTGTTTTTGTGGAAAATATATTTAATTATAATGAAGGATTTCAGAATTATTTATGCTTTATACATCATGTTTTATGTATCCAGAAAATCCTGCTGCCAGAAAAAAAATCAAAGAGAAAGTTAGTTTATCAAATAAAAGAAGCAAATTGTAATATTTGACCATGCTAATTTATCATTGCTCACATAATTATACATATATTTGTTCAGAAAAATAAGTTTCTAGAATGAAAGGTTTACAACCAATTTCTATAATTAGTTTTTCTAAAGAAAGCATACAAATTACTATTTCAGGGATAAATGTGTATTTCAGTTTCTAGTAACTAAAATTACCACATCTATTTTGGTTGTGAAAGGAAAACTATTGTATAGACTGCATCCAGTTTAATAGACTTTGAGTTTTATTGTAATAGCAAGCCGGTTTACTGGGATTTATTTAAAAATATCAAGAGAAATCTTTAATTTTATTAGCAAAACAACACTTAATCATATTTTTTTCCTTCATGTTTTCAGAAACATTATTTAATGGAAACTTTAGTTCTAGTAATTGGCTATAAGACACCTTCATGCAGACTTTTGTTTGAATATTTTTATTTTTATTTACTGTATCTTTTCTCAGATCTTAGCCTGTATTTATTGGCAGATCAAAGCTGTTTCTCTGTAATGACCAAAGTTTTTATTCATTGATTGCTCAAACTGAAATTTTTCTGATATTGAAAAAGATAAAATATTAGCAATACGTTAATCGGGAATTGAAGAGAGTAGAATTGCTCCATTTGAAAATCACATTAGAAGAATTTTTTTAAAAAAGACAGGACTTTTAATTTACTGCAGTTATTATAAAGGAGATACTTGGTATTCTTAATAGTGAACTAGAATTATTTTGAAATATGTTGTTGTGTGGGGAAAATATTCTTTCTCCCTCCTTTTACTGGCTTATGCATTTTAAAGAAAATATAGGTTATAACCAAATAAAGCTTGACTTAATGCATTTCCACTGTGGAGTATATGGAAAAATGTGCATTTGACGACAAAAAAGAAAGTACAATTTTCTAAAAAAAATCTGTTGTTTGGATTTGTTTTATTTAAATTGAAAGAAAAATATAAACATTTAAACTAGGTTTTGTTTATTTGTTTAAGGAAATTTCAGTGATTATTTTGGGCATTTGTTTTAAGGGTATTTTGAAGATATTGTAAATCATTTAGATTCATTTCTAATATCCCCTTTGAAAGTATCACAAATTTAAAGCTAGATGATATGGGGAATACATGGGGATTACAATTAATGGCAAGTATATGTAAATTTTAAAATATTTTAATTAAAAAAAAATAAAGCTAGATGATAACTGGAAACTAATTATTTAGATTCTTATGCAGGAATGTAAACTCTGAAGTTAATCTTACTCCTTTTCTTTCTCCCCCCCCTTTTTTATTTATATATATTTGACATCAATTGTAATCCCCATGGATTCCCCATCACCATTTCACCAGTGCACCATCACCTCAGTTCCTTGTGCTCTTATCTGCCCTCAGCCTACCCCTCCCCTCTCCCCACTGTGTCCCCAATTTGTCCTTGTCTTTTTGTTTTTGTTGTATTTTTCTTATTCTTATTATTATTCTTTTCCTTGATCCTTATTTGGTTCCCTTATATTCCTCCTAGGGGGGAAATCATCTGGTATTTTTCTTTTGCCTTCTGACTTATTTCGCTAAGCATAATCCATTCCAGCACCATCCATGTTCCTATGAATGACTAGTTTATCCAATCATCTGTTTTGGGGCATTTAGGTTGTTTCCAGGTCTTACCTATTGTAAATAGTGCTACTACAAACATAGGGGTGCAGGTATTCTTTTGAATGGGTGAACTGTTATTACATCTGATATCAGGGCTTGCCCCAGCTTTTGTTGTTTTAATTTGATACATTACCTCATCTTTTCTCCCCTTTCCTGTCCTTTAACTTACCTAACCTCTGTGATGATTAGTCTGGATAGACTATGTCATGATGCGTTTTAAAAGACCAAAATCTCAGTTGCTTGTTATTGCAAATATTTATTCATCTCCTACAGGAGCTTACTGCATGTGGAAGTGACTGTCATAAACTGTTGTCCTATATGGGTGTCTTTGACTTCTAGTAGTTTCTTTTATTATTATTTTTAAAGATTTATTTATTTATGCACACAAGAACTGGGGTATAGGCCAAAGTCGTGGGGGATGAGAGGATTCACCAGAGACAGACCCTGGAGCAGAACAGGCAGATGGGCTGAAATACACTGCTAAGGGGAGCAGCAGGCGAGACAGGAAAGGTCTGCATCATGTGGGCCCACTCCCTGGCTGATCGAACTTGCGCTGCTGTGTGGTAGATGCTTCACAGTGTGGCACTCAACCCGCTGCGCCATCACATAGGCCCCTGTCTTCTAGTAGTTTCTATGTTGTAGTACCTATATCTTAGCTGTTGATTCTGTATTAGAAGTGTGTAGAAGACAGTATAACAAATCATGGGACACTTTTCAAATACTTCTTTCTAGAAGTATAATTTGCCCACTGTCCAGATAGTCGATACTGAAAGGCACTAGTAATGTCCGCCAAATTCACAAAGTTCAGTCTACTTATTTATTTAAAAATTTTTTTTAAAGATTTATTTATGGGTACAAGAATTGGGGTACAGACCAGAGGTGTGTGTGTGGTGGGGGGAGGTGGTGGTGAGAGGATTCACCAAAGCCAGAATGGGGAACAGAACAGGCAGACTGAAGTACACTGCTAAGAGGAGCAGCAGGTTAGGCAGGAGAGCTCTGCTGTGCCATGCGGGTCACCTCCCAGGCCAGGGATCGAACTTGTGCTACAGTGGCTGCGGATGCTTCATAATGTGATGCTTAACCCTTTGCCCCACCAGGGAGGGCCCTACCAAATTCAGTTTAAATAAAACAGTCATGCTTTTTTTTTTTTTTTTTGCTGATATATGTACTCTCTCCTGATTTTCCCAGTTCTTTTCCTTTGTTTTTAATAGTCATCATAATGAATTGTTTGTCTGTCTTTCCCCATCTCTAGTGCAAGCTCCATGACTTCTGCATCTGCATCTCTTTTTGCTCACAATTTTATTCACATTAACTGGTATATAATAGGCTGCTAATTATATATTTGCTAAATTAATGAACTAAATGCTTTTCATGGTTCACAACCTTCTAATTAGGATACTCAGTGATTATGTTGCATCTATATTGATTTCTTTTGTTTCCCCAATGATTTCATGCATGTTGTTGTACACATAGTATGTGGCAACTTCTTTCTTATTAGATGAACTGAGTATTTATTTAGTGCATATTATGTGCTTGACACTACTTGAGGAAATCTCTCTTTGGAATGATTGTGTTTATGTGCAACGAGGAAGAAACTTACCTTTGGTAGTCAGAAATAATTTTTCCATGAGATATCTTTGTCAACTTTCTCACCCACCAACTAACAACACATTTGTAAATCTACTTTAAGGTCTATAATTGAAACTTAATGGAGGTAAATAGGAGAAAAATGAGGCACAATCTTTGTCCTCAGAATTTAGCTCCAGCTGTTGTAGAGCTGTCCATATAATCATAACTGTGCAGAAAGGTCTTTATCTTATAAGTGAAAAGAGCTTGGGTTATTTTTTTATTTTTTTAAAGATTTATTAATTTATACATACAAGTACTGGAGTGTAGGCCAGAGGTGCAGGGGTGTGAGTGGATTTGCTAGAGACAGAGTGGGGAGCAGAAAAGGTGGACCTGAGAAATATACTGCTGAGGGGAGCAGCGGGTGAGACAGGAGAGGTCTGCTACACCATGTGAGTTAGCTACCTGGCCTGAGATTGAATTCATGCCACACTGGCTGGTAATAGCTTGATAATGCTGAGACTTAACCCCTTAACCAATAGGGAGGCCCAATAAGAGCTTGGGTTATAATCTCTGAGTCAACCTTCAATAACAGTTCGAAGCTAGAAATATCAGGGAAGGTTTTGTGGAGTAGATACTATTAGATCTGGGCTTTAAATTCTCGGGCATGTGGACATGACATGCGAAGCACATTCTGAGCTGAAGGAAAAACACACTCTAGAGCATGCACAGTGCTTAACTAGTTGTGTTCAAATGCATGTGGTCAGCAATATTGTCAGTTCTTTTTACTGTAAAAACAGATGACAATGTTTCTTAACTCTTAATGTTAGCTAGGCCACAGGCTAATTCAAATTAATGAACTGTAATTTAAAGTGATGTTTGTTATATCTGAGCAAAATTCCTAAAGTGATAGTGCTTGATTTTTCCATACTTGTTTCTGATGTCTTCAAAAATTTGAAGCTTTGAGTTTGTGTCATAACATGGTAGATTCTCCCTCAGTGTAAGTCCTGGCCAAAACAGATCAGAATCATCTCCATCAACATCTGTTAGACGTGTGGCATGAGTGAGAATAAACATTTTGTTCTTTAAAACCATTTGAAATTTTGGATTTGATTGTTAAATGCATAATCTAGTCTATCCTAATGAACAGTAGAATAGACATGTGTTTGCATTTATACATACATAAAACAGATGTTTACATTTCTATAAAAGTTAATCTTAGAAAATTAAGATAGTACTCAATTTTATTTACCACATGGGTAGTTGGCACCTGTGATCATCTCTCTGTCTTTTTAAAATCTAAATTATAGGATTTGATAAATGAGCTAATTAGAACAAGCCAAGGCCCATATAGTACAAACCCCAAATATGAACAGCAACTAGATTGCCAATTGTTTGGCTGATGTTTAATCACCTCATGCCATAATATTTTATAAATTGATTCTTCATCAAATTAGTAAGAAATGGAAGAATCACAAGCTATTGAGGGCAGTATAAAAAGTTGAAGTCTCCAGTCACATTTTTTTTATCTATTCCATGCTGAATGAGTAATTTAACAGGCTTTTCAAAATATCTCTTAACAAGAATCAGATGCGAATTTAGACTATTTAAAGATTATGTATGCATGATAATTTTTTTTTCCAAGGAGAACAAAATCTCTTTGTTTTTCATTGTATCATATAATTTCTGTTTTTCACACATTCAGATACACACAAATGATTTATGGTGGATCTATTTTATCAGTAGGATGAATATTTGCTTTGGAAATGAGGCTAGTGTTTATCATTCTTGGAGTGAAGAGAGTCACATGAGTTACTGATTACGGGATTTCAGTGTTCTTGTTGTCATTGTCATATGTAAATTCCTGTTAATGACAAAGAATTAGAGCCTCTTCATCTTTCATTAGATAGTGTCTTACTATCAAATATATAGGAACTAGTTAAAATAGAGGAAAATACTTTTGATGCAAAAACCTACAGAAGTTATTTAATAGTCCCCTTTTTAAACATCTGACAACCTTAAGAACCAATTCCTGATTTTCAAAGAAGAGGAAGCTATTAAAATCATTCGTATAATTTCATTACAGGTTTTAATTTCCTTATGCTTAAGGATGAGTCAAACTTTCCTATTTTCCAGCACCTACTTTATAAAAAACAAGAAATACACTGTGAATTTCAAACATGACCCAAGTGAGCACATTTATAAAAATAATGTGCGTATATAATTACATGCTGTCAATTCTGTTATAGGAGGGAGGATTATCAAGTTCGCATATTAATCAGACACAACATATAATATGGTGAATAAAAAGGAAGCAAATACCACTGATGCTGTACAAAATATGATACAGTCAAGAATAAAATAGGAGTTAAATACAGTGAGATGCACTGATATCCTGGAGGTGAACATGCCTAAACCAGAAGAGTCTGGAATGTTGTCTGAAAAAATGCAGCAGAGAGGAAAAATCACATCTAAGTGATTCCTTAGATGTGTACACAGACCGACTATTCTATCTTTGACTGTCTCTGCCCAGTTTCTACAGATGGTTCATTTCCTGTTATCTTCCACAATCACCCTTGACTTCAGTTCAGAAAAAAGGAACTTTCATTGCTGAGATTAATAGTAACATCCTTAATAGGACAATAATTTGCTTCAATATTTACTCCTACATAATTCATGATTTAATAACTGTATGAATTTTCAGAAATTGATATGTATTAACAAAATTTAAAAACCAGAAAATTGAATGGGACAGTTAACAGAATTTATAATAATCAGGGGGGATATGTAAAATTAATACAAAACACTTATTTTTTGAAGATTTAGTCTTATTTATTCATGTAAAGAAGAACTGGGGTGCAGGCGAGAGGTGCTGGGGAGGTGGGGGAGAGAGGATTCACCAGAGAGAGTCGGGAGCAGAACAGGTGAACATAGTGAAATACACTGCAAGGTGAGCAGCAGGTGAGACAGGAGAGGTCTTCTGTACCAAAACTACTTATTCTTAAGTGCTAAACCAGAAAGAAATAAGCATAAATCAGTTCCAACTTATTTGCTGAGATATGTTAAATAAATAAACAAAACAATGAAGAAAGTGACAGCTGTTTTATGACATTCTCTCACCTTAAGTATGGCAGATAAAGAGATGGCTGATGTATTGATTAGCACAAATTTTCTAATTCCAAATGTGTAGCTGGAGAAACTCATTTTCCTCTAGGAGGGTAAGGATTTATATAGGAGAGAGGGTTAGAGATTAATGTTGCTATAGTCTCTCATGCTACCCAGAGAGGAAGATCTCTGATCAGAGTGCAAGGTAAGGTCTCCAGTTCTCACCCCTGAACCCAGATGTTTGCACACATTCATGATATTGAGGTGGTAAATGGAGTGACACTCTCAGGCAGTGGGTCTTATAGAAAACAGGTCTTTTCAGAGTGAAGGTTTATTTCTATTGAATCTAGCAAAATATGTCTTCTGTTGTTTCAGAGAGTGGACAGATCGAAGATACCAGGAGTCTATCACAATGGGGATGGCAGGGTGTTTTAAATATGCTCCCCAACCCTCATCAAAAGCAATCTGCTCTGGGCACAGGGGGTTAAGGTGCAGTGTTGAGAAACTATCCACAGCCACTGCAGCAGGAGTTCGATTCCCAGGCAGGGAGGTGACCCACATGGAGTAGCAGACCTCTCTTGTCTTGCCCGCTGCTCCCCTCAATGGACTAACACTGTATTTCAGTGGATCTGCCTGTTCTGCTCCCCTCTCTGTCTCTGGTGCTTCCTCTCATCACCCGTGCCTCTGACCTGTACCCCAGTTCTTGTATGAATAAATAAATAAATCTTTTTTAAAGTAACCTGCTTACAAAAGTAAGTGTAAACCAGTCACACACACAAAGATTCCTGTGATCCAAATCAAAACTGCTGTATTATGATAAAATTCTGAAACTTAATTTTAAGATTAGAGGCTTATAAGCTCTAAATCCTTCAAGGACAAAAGAAAGGAAGTCTCATTACAAAGTAATATTTGTTTAAGGATCCCCTAAAGGTCAGCAAATGACCATCTCATGGACCTTTAATCAAGACAGATATTGTGACCAGAATTGGAACTAAAATGGAGGCAATTTTTAAGTCAAAGTCAATTTTCAACTAAAAAGTCAATTTCTCTGTGACGCGAAGGGATGCTTTCTCAGAAGATGTCAATCATTTTTTGATTTTGTGATTTTGATGAAGGCCTGTTTTGCCTGCTTGTTTCTGTCACTTTGTGTGTAATGTCAAACTGTGCACAGAGGAGTTCTGGTGTTCTTCAGATCACATTAGGAGTAGAATCCAGCAGTGGCCTCTTAACAGTTCATTTAAGGATGTGACGTCTCACAGAGGCAAAGTCCAGTATGTAGAGTTTAGTAACATTCTGTAGAAAATAATAGGTGTTCCGTATCTGCTCTCTCTGCTAAGGGATTTTTGTAAGTAACTGAGAATGTATTTAATTCTTTCTTGTACAGCAAGACTTTATCACAGAGTTCTTTAAATAGTTAATTTTTCCAAATAGCATATTTGTTCAAAATATATTCCAGCAAAACACAGAGTGTCCCCAGAGTTAGTAGTTGCATGGGCTACATCATCAAATTAATGGGTTCATAGCTCAGCTTTACCATTAAATGTGGGGTGACAATGAATGCGTTACTGTACCTATCTTTTACCTCAAATTTCTTCAACTGCAAATATGGAGTTCTCCAGTGAGTATCAATGAACTAATTAATTGTTTAGAGTGTTCTAATTTCACATGGAGTGTGTGGCACTCATCTAGCACCTAGTAAATGATAACTATAATAATATCTATTATCATTACATGGTTGAAATCTATAGTACCCTTGGTTTTGAATTAAAGAATATTTTAAAGTTTAAAAGTTACCTATACCCTCTCCATATAGCATTTACTTTTGCATCTGAAGAAAAGTCTCTTATTCAAACACATGGGTATTTCTGCCACCAAATTTATAAATATTCACCTTCTTTGGGATGAATAAAGTACAAATTGCCTCAAGTCAGTTCATGTTAGGTTTTGATAGAGATTTTTAAATTTCAAATAAGGAATTGCGAACTTGTTTCATGTTTTCTAATATCCCTAAGCCAAAGCAGATCCTATGACAGCGCAGCAAAGAAAGGAGGAGACCTGTTGTTTGTGTCTCAAAGTAATCGGGACTCAGACCTACTGAGGGTCAGACTGACTTACATGAGGTTTCAATATTTGGTACTGAACAGATATTACACATGGAATGAAAGTATTCCTCACTGAAATCCTTCTGCTTGATTTTCAGAAAGTATACTCTCAAATCTAGTTTTGCTGCACAACATCAGAGATTTTCCATTATAAAAGATATGCAGTGCTCCCTTAACTATATCTCCTCTCCACAGAAGCATTTGCTTTGGCTCATCCTGTTTTAATTCCAGAAGTTCTAGGGCTCTTTTGCTGCCTGGAGGCAGGGGCTCACCTCCAAGGTTGCAGTACCTATGCCCCAGTCTTATATTGCTCTGTTTTACTGTTTGCAGGCAAAGACATGGCTTATGTGGATATTGAGATTTAGTTGAAAGGTTGCTTTGAAGTTTTGGATAAGAAAATGCCAAGCCATTATAGTTATGGAATATAATTTGGTATATAACCCATTTTGTCTGGGTCTTCATTCTGCATATTCACTTCATGGTGGTGCTATAAATCCATGGCATTCTTTTGATTATGAAATTTAAGATAAGAGGATAGTAGAAAAGGATTTTCTATACCACCAAGTAAGGTTAATTTGTTAAATCATGAGCTTGGGTGACGCTGCAATTTAGTCTATGAATAACTTTTCTTGAGGGCAAAATCCCGTGCCTTTCACACTGCCTGATTAATGGAGTGTTAAGCTGGATTTCTTCTCATCAACAAAAAACACAAGTCTTTAGGATCCCCGTGCCTATAGAAGTTGAATTTGTGTTATTAATCATTCATCTTGTATAGATTTCAAATTTCTCTTGAGGCATACTGATAGTGGCAAAGCTCAAAATGCGGTGTATACAAATTTATCTGTCTCGTTCTGTTTTTTAGTTTTCTTACAGCAGAATACCATCAGTGAATTACTTTGTAGAGTTTTACTTGACATGTAGAAAAACGATGGCTAAATGAATACATTCCCACCCAATGATTCCATTATAGTCTCTAAGGCTCACCACTCATTAATTGCTTTTCTAATTGCTTTATGAGAAATTGCTATTTGATAGATTTTCTCCCTTTTCTTTTTAATGGCATTGATAGTTGCTAATTTGCTTACTAGATAATTTAGGATAAGTTACATAATTTATTTGAGCATTTACAAATAATTTCAACATGTAAAATTTAGAATTGCCCTTGTAATACAGTGTTCTCATGGATCTATTTTTTGACATTCATTAGTTCCACCATTTATTCAACAAACAAGCCTTGAATGTTTATGATGAACAAAGCATTGATCCAGCTACTGGGGAATCTATAAAGAGGGTTGTTGTCCTAAAGGAGCTTATATTCTATTAGGAAAGAAGACTGAAATAATTAGAATTCAAGGTTGAAAGTGATAAATGCAGAGGACTGGCAAAGTCATCTGGGAATTAAGAAGGATGGAGATCATTACTGGTTAAATGGAGGAAATTGCATTAAATTGCATTATTTAATTGCATTAAATAATAAATACAATTCATATTTATTAAAAATTGATTAAAATGTTACCTGTTTTCTAACAAGAGATTAGTTAGGTAAATAATTCTACACTTCTAAAATTAATTATTATTAAACATATTTAACAGCTACTCCAGTGTATGTACTAACAAGCAGAATAGATGCTTCACTTTTTGGAATAGATGGGTGCCAACCTGTGTACGATAGAGATGCATACTGTTTGTATATTAATTTATCTGCAATGGAATATATAATAATATGATGATTCAAATCTGAGTTTTCTTACATGGAAAGATAGCTGCAATATATTATTTCATAATAAAGCTTAAACATTAAACATTAAGGTCAATATTAGCATAGATCTATATATTAGCATAAACATTAGATTAGCATAAAAGTATATATATATAAGTATCTACAGAATTGTCTGAAAGATGATCAATAAAATTTGAGTAGCATTTAGAATGTTTTTATCTTTTTCTTTGTATTTTTACATTTTCTTTAAATTATTTACAGTGACTGAACCAATTTTAAAAAAGAAATATACCAATTTAAAAATCATTATGTCGGGGCCTCCCTGGTGGCGCAATGGGTTAAGCAATACACTATGAAGTAAACCACAGCCACTGCAGCAGGAGTTTGATTCCAGCCACTGGCCAGGGAGATAACCCACATGGTGTGGCAGACCTCTCCTGCCTCGCCCGCTGCTCCTCTCAGCAGTGTGTTTCAGTCCATCTGCCTATTCTGTTCCCCACTCTGTCTCTGGTGAATCCTCTCACCCCCTGCATCTCTGGCCTGTACCCCAGTGCTTGCTTGTATGCATAAATAAATAAATATTTAAAAAATGATCATGTCAAAAGTAATTTTTAACAATATATTCACTGTTATAAATTAGTGAAAAATATGACAATTAGAAATTAGGGCTGTTTGTGTGAAAATAATTCTTTTTGGTGGGAGCAAAAAGTAGATGAAAAGAAGATGATAAAAAGATAAATCAATTATGAAACTCTTTTTTTAGAAGTCTGAGGAACCTCCACATAACTTTCCATGGTGGTTGGATCAGTTTGCATTCCCACCAACAGTGTAGGAGAGTTCCTTTTTCTCCACATCCTCACCAACATTTGTTGTTCTTGGTTTTTTTGTTTTTGTTTTTTTTTTTTTAATATATGTCATTCTCGTTGGTGTAAGGTGGTATCTCATTGTGGTTTTAATTTGTATTTCTCTGATTATAAGAGATGCTGAACACGTTTTCATACACCTGTTGGCTATTTGCATTTCCTCTTTGGAGAAGTATCTTTTACCTCTCCTGCCCATTTTCTGCCCAGTAAACTGAATTGTTTACTTTGTTTTTGTTGAGTGGTGTCAGCTCTTTGTAGATCTTTGTGATCAGTCTCTTATCAGTTGTATTGTGTGCAAAGATTTTCTCCCGATTGGATTGTTAGGGTGTTTCTTTGTTTTTGTTAATGTCTCTTTTGCTGTACAGAAGCTTTTTAGTTGATATAGTCCCAGCTGTTCATCTTTTCCTTTACTTTCTATGCTTTTGGTCATGTGTCTTTAAAGCTGTTGCTGAGATGTATATCATGTAGCATTTTCCCTGTATTTTCTTCTATACATTTCAGGTCTTATATCCAAGTGTTTTATCCATTTGGAGTTGGTTTTTGTGCATGGTGTGAGGTTGTAGTCTAGCTGCATTTTTTTTGCATATACCACTTCAGGTGCATATACCACTCCCCTCACCATTTATTGAACAAATTGCAGCACTATTTACAATAGGTAAGACATGGAAACAATACATATGCCCAAAATAAGTGACTGGGTCAAGAAGAGGTGATGTATATATACACAACAGAATACTGTTCAGCAATCAAAAAGGATACATTCATGCCATTTGAAACAACATGAATGGAGCTGGAAGTGATTATGCTCAATGAAATAAGTCAGAAGGAAAAAAGAAAACTATTGGATGGTTTCACTTATAAGATGTAGGAGAACCAAGTAAGGGTCAAGGGCCATGTAAAATATATATAAAATAAAGTGAACAAAATAATGTCAGATAACTAATTGTTGGAAAACCTGAAAAGCCTTGAGAAATAAAAATCTGACTTTAAATGGCAAATTAAGAGAGAGGTAGTTGGGGGATGAGCAATAATCAGATCAGTAAAAAGCCTTCAATTAAAAGTTGTTCTGGAAACAATCCTTAGAAGAGAGTTTTGGTGACTGAGACTGGACTTAGGTTTATGCAGTAGCATACAAGGGAAGCTAGGAGTACATGGGAGTTGACACTGTCAGTAGAGATGCATAACAAGCAGATGCCTCTCTCTATATATATATATATATATTTATTTAGAGAGGGTTAACAGAATTTACAGTATCTCTGGATAATGAAGACAAAGGAAAGGGAAGAACTACTGATTAGTACTAAATGTTACTAACCTAAATAAAGCCACTGTAAAAGAGCTCTGAAAAAACAAAAGGAAATCAGTGTTAGCTCTGGGAGTGATCACTTGTTTTTCTTCTCTCCTTGTATTTAGTAAACAATGAAAGGGGGAATACATGACTTATCAAAAGTTATACAGTTATAGATTGAGTTTAGATGCAGTACATCTAAAGTGCTAGAAGATACCCCATTGGGATATCTGATAAACCTGTTAGAAATATAGGCTTAGAGTTATGTCAGTCTCTATAATTCCCTGTAACCAAAAGTAATCCCCTATGTTCCCATAGATTTATACACACTTCTAATATAACATTTGCTAAATTGTATTTTATTTGTCATTTTTTATCTGATATAACAGTTCAGTAAAGAAGGGACTATGACATTTTGTGGGGTGGGGAGGGTAAAGTAGGGGGGAGAGAGAGGGACTAGGATGAGAGCAGGAAGAGTACAAGGGCACAAGGGACTGAGGTGATGGTGCACTGGTGAAATGGTTGTGGGACTCCTAAGGAGACTACACTTGATATCAAATGTATAAATAAAGAAGAAGAGAACAAAAGAAGGGACAATGTCTTATTAATTACACACACACACACACACACAGTGGTTAGTCCAGTGCCAGTACTGTAGACACTCAGAATAATTTAGATGAATACATAAAAAAGTTGGCAAGTAGTTTATGGCTTTAAGAATCTTCCTAGAATTTGTGATAGATCCTGTAGAACCTATGGGAATGAGAATCCTCAAGGGAGACTATATACTTACAAAAGTGTTCACCCTGGCTGAGGCCATCCACCCACATAGGTTTAGCTATATAGTTATATTTATATAGCTATATTACTCTATAAGTCTCTATATACTGGAGACTTTTGAATACTTATTTAAGCTCTGATCTCTCTCTACATTACAAATAACCTAAAATACCTTCTAAACAGTCCCTTAAAATTAGGGATTTCAACATTGAATAAACCACAGGTCTCGCCATTCAGTCTGTTTATCTACTCTGCCTCCTTTCTTGGCTAATGGTACCACCATCCAGTGTCAGAAATCGAGGAGTAGAGATTTCCTCATTCCCCATGTTCTTATCTAACCAAATTTACTTCTTAAGAATTTCATAAATATATACCTCTTTCTGCCCCCACTTACAACTGCTCCTTTTCAATTATTCCTCTTCTCCAAAATTGTTCATGTGAAACATTGATATAACCTACCAATTTGTCTTTTTTGACTCCAGTTTTATCTATGCTTCCAAGTTCCTATCATTAGAGAACAAAAATATTGTTATAAAACACAAATGTCATTTTTTCTTATACCTTTAAAAATGCTGCAATGACACTCAATTGATCAGGCCACAAATCACAGTCCCTGGTGTGGTAGGTGCCTGCTGTGTTGTGGTCTGTCTACTATTCTGATTTCATTGCTGTCATTTACTTTCTGCTCCAACCATACTGACCTAACACTGCATCCATTTTGTTAGTACATCTCTTTGGAATATATTTTTTCTACTCTGAAAAATTCCTGTTTACCTTTCCAGCACAAGTTCAAAAACTGTTCAACTAAATCACATTCTTTGATCTCTCCTGAGAGACTTGATCACTCCTTCTCTTATGTCTTGTCTGTATCTTATGTCATCTATAGCTTCTGTCATACATTATTGCATTTACATGCCTATAAGACAGGGATTTATACTGTGAATTTCAAGGGAATAGAGATGACCTAGCTGTCTTTTTGTTCTATATCAGGTACAATGCCTGGTGCATAATAAACAGCCAATAAATATTTATCAACTTCTGCATAGATGAACACTGATGACTGAAAAGAGATCATTTTAAAAAATTAGATTCTTATTTGTGACCTTAATTTAGAAGAGAGATGAGGGATAAGGACAGATTTAGAAATTTATGAGAAAAGAGAGTGAAGAGTTAGATTTAATGAATGTAGCCAAAATAAGTGGATAAATCTTAAAGTAGTATTAGGGTTCCAAGAGATTTTGAATGGAATATCTAAAAGAAAGTATGGTATATTGGGCTGTTTGAAAAAAAAAATGGGAAAAAAACAGATTTTAATTTGAAAAATGTGTTTCTATCCGAGGAGACATTGAAAGTGCAAAGGGACAGAACTTTGCCTTATACATTTTTGTATATTTAATGTTTTGCATATAAGATTATTGAACATATGCATATAAACTGTTGAGAAAGAGTAAGGGTGAAAATAAGGAAAAGAATGGGTAGTTTAAAGGCACAGATGAGGGATATTAAAAGTGGATATATTAGGGGCCTCCCAGGTGGCACAGCAGGTTGCGTGCCACATTGGGCAGCATCCACAGCACAGTAGTGCGACTTTGATCCCGGACCAGGGAGGTGACCCGCCTGTTGCAGCAGACCTCTCCTGCCACACCCGCTGCTCCCCTCAGCGGTGTATTAAGGTTCATCTGCCTGCTCTGCTCCCCACTTTGTCTCTGGTGAATCCTCTCACCTCCCACGCCTCTGGCCTGTACCCCAGCTCTTGCATACATGCATAAATAAATCTATACAAAGGAAAAAAAAGTGGGTAGATCGAAGAAATTAATACAAGATCCAATTAAGTCCAGGTTATCTCAAACTTTCCATGAAATCATCAGCATAGGTCTTTCCTCATTCTTATCTTTTGGCACACTTACTGTCTTTAAACAGATTGGAAAATTAATTTGAGTCCAGATTATTAAGGTCCTTGAAATGCCACAGTAACCATTTCAACTTTGGTTCTTTTTACACAGGGAGCTCTTTCTATTTCCCAAGAGAAGCTTCCTGACTGGCTGGTCTTTAGGATTCTGCCTGCTCATTTTTTTCTCTCTTTACTCTTCTGACCTCCTCTCTTCCCTTCCCCCTGAGAATGAGTGTCCTTTTGGAAATGCTACTTTAGCTGGATTAATTTTACCTGGCCATGAAGAGTGAGACATTGCCAAACATAACAGTGTTAGGATTAATATATCAATAAAAATACAACAAAGCATTGATGTGAAGTATATCAGAGGAAAAATAGGCAGAAATTGAAGATCAGTTAGCTTGGGGGGTAGAGAAGAGACAGGAGTGTAGGAAGTGTAGGAAGAGAGAATGGTATATTTTGTACCTTGTTATACCCTATCTCTGGGAATGTCCTTTATTCTATTCTAAATGGTATCATAATCATATGAAAGGATTTTCAGTCTGCAACTCTCCAGAGAAAGCAATTCTGCTTGAAGATTTTTAAATGGTCCTTTTAAATAACTGAGACACCATGCAGGCTATCAAACCTGGCAGGCTGACAATGCTGTTAGGCCTTTCATGCTGATAGGGCACTGTAGAGACAAAATGGATTGTGCTCTGGTTTGGAGTGTGAGTGCCTCGCTATGAGAGTTCAGTGATTTTACTGCATGACAGCTGTTGAAACACTTATTTTCATAATGAAGGAAATTAAGCATCTGCCCTCTTAGTTAATCAAAATCCTTGATTATCCAAGTTGATGCCACTGGAATTTATCTATCATAGTTTGGTAGTATTTCTGTGTTTAATTTCACCTTTGTCCTTCCTTAGTTACAAAGTTATAAATTTTAATATTAAAGAATTGATCAAGGTAACATTGAAGATTTGGTTTTCAATGCCATAGATCTCTTTACTTTTATACGTTTGTGACTCACTGACATTAAAAGAAAATATTTTACAGATTCAAGAAATAACCTTTATAAAAACACTCATATGAGCCAAGAAAATACAAACATCTTTCTCTATTTAAAACAGTGTTAGTATTAAGTTAATTAGAAACAGAAGCTATGATATAAATTAGTCTTAATATTTTTCAAGTACAGTATCATAACAACTATTTTTTAACCTTAGGAAAATAATCTGAGATGGAAGACATATCTTTATAACTTTGTGTCACCTGTCATTAGTAACCGATTTAAGGTTTGTTCAACAGATGAACTAAATGAAACTAAAAGTAAACTTTTGGATAGAAAAACAATTAGTGGTTACCAGAAGGCAAGGAAGTTGAAAGATGGGTAAATCGAGGAGAAAGGGACAGTGGTATGGTGAGAGAATTTAATATAGTAGATATACATGTTGGTTCTTAATAATGCACACCTGAAACTTTATAAGATAATGCAGTGCTACTTCAAGAAATAAAAATCTAAAAGGAGAAATAGACTGAAAACCTAATCATAAAAATAGTACATGTCAAAATTTTAAATTTCCATATTACATATAATTTTGCAAAAAGTCAGGAAAGAATAATTGTCAAAAAGATGTTAAAAACAGATTTGCTTAATATTGGTTGATTAGACACTTATTAATCAGTAGGTCATTACTGATTGCTTTTAATTTCTGTTTCTCATACAGAAAAGTTTCAGCCACTTTGTGATATTCACATGCATGAGAAAGAAAAATAAATCACATCTTAGAATCTGCTCAAGTTCCAGATAGATAACTAGATAGATATGGTTAATATAAGTTTTAAGTTAAGTTGCTGAATTATTTTGTTTTCTTACCCCCAGATTATTAAATCTTCATGCTAATGTTGTAATAAGTGCTTTTGAAGTCAGCCCAAATAATCTAAACTATAGGTAAAAGGCATCTGTTTTTTATGCTGGCCTTAATTTTAAGTAACATGCCCTCCCAGTGTAGTCTGTAAAAATCCTTGGAAACATTGTCACAGATGTATGATTGTATGTACAAAATGCCATTTAACAGTTTTACTTATAAGGGCTATTTTTATTAATATTTGAGAAAGATAGTCTTTCTTTGTATATTATTCCTTTAAAGCATATTATCTTACAAACCCTGAAAAATGACAAAATAGCTTTCTGATACTAAATCAGTCATTCCAGTGGCACTAAAATCAAAGGAAAACTTATCAATTAAAACACCATCAACAAAATTTTAGTAAGTTCCTCTGAGGAAGAATAAAGATTGCCATTGTAGTGATTTTTTTTTCAAGGTTTTTGATATTTCTTTTTTCTTTACTCCAAACCAGCAGATTTTTAAGTCATGTACTTTGAACAGCAAAACCATTTGCCATTTGGTAGATTTGGCTGACATTTCATTTTTTCTGGGCAGATTGCAGATTAGTTTGACATTATTTTGCTGGGTTCTGAGCTACATCATTAACATATTGCTTATGACTAAAAGCAAAGTAGTTTCATTTTGTGGCATAATACCCCACATTTTCTACAAGTAGTAAAAAGTATGATTTCTCTGCAAATAACTAGGTATTGCTCTGGTCTTGTAGGAAAAAGAAAAAAAAAAGAATTCTATTAATGTAACAAAATGTATCACTAAAATGGTGTGTCAGAGGGGAATGAAAACCTCCATAAAGGCATGATGTGTTTACTGTTGATATCTCTAAATCTTGGCTAGAAATGAGAAGCATTCATGAAATATTGGGCTTAAACCGAGATTACATCAGTATGGTAGCAATAGCGTTGTTGTCAACTAGCAGAATATAACTGCCTGGTTGTCCCACATGAAAATGAAAATTCACTTTTTGATCTGAAGCATAATTCTTTTCCTGTTCATGTTGGATACTTTTTGTTTTTAATGTAAAGAAAATAAGAGTCAGGCAACTGTACCACAAGATGGCTTTGTTTAGGAAACCATGGGAATAACAAACTGCTGATCATATTTTAATTAAAATAGTAAACAAATAATTATCAGTGCTCTTATTTCAGTTTTCAATACATTTGCTCAGAACTCGTCTCCCTGACACTGAATTAACTCTTATTTTAAAATAAACAGTCACCTTGTATAATTGTGGGGTTCTCATCTACTTAAAAAGCAATCATTGTGTTACAGTTTTGTATGATATAGATGGGGTGTATTGAAGAACTTACTTGCTGTAATCTTTTTCCTTTTCTTTCATAATATTGGCATATTTTAGGTAGACAACATATCCTTGCTGTGAAATGCTGCTTTCACTGACAGTAAGCACCTAAATGAAGTATTGTACAAATATTTTGGTCACGCACACTGTAGTATTTAGACAAAACATCAAACCAATTAGCAAGCCTTGCTTCAGAGATAAAGCATATAGACTGTTAGCAGGTTTCAATGTGTCTTTCCCTCTAGTTACATTCGTGAATTTAATTCTTCTCAGTTGCATGGCAGCAGAAAATCTTAAGGGATAAACTATATAAGCTATAATTTCATGGTCATCTAAGGTAATTGTTATACTAATTACATTTATTAATTCCATTTCCCATTTGCTTATTGACATTTAAAAAGGTAAAGGAGAGTGTTTGTTGTGACCTTTCTGAAACCTCCCACTACTTTTGGTATTGAAAGGTGTTCAGAAATGACGTTTCTTGCTCCAGTATGCTTTATTCTGTTGTGCATCAAAGCTGACCTGGTTTTTATAATACCGTAGATAGAATGCTATTAAGCACCCCCCCAATTTTATTCAATTTTCAAGGATGATTTTAGATATATCAGGCATATCTCCTTTTCATTCTAGCATGTCCATCTTCCTCTAATTCACCCTATATGTCAGTTGTTATCGGAAGGAAATCTGCTCATTCAATTTTCTCCAGACATAAATTTCAGCTGACTGGTAGTAGAAATGAACACACACAAATAAAGAAAAGATTTAGAAAAGATACAGGGATTATATTTCTTTGGCTATAATTATCTTGGTATTATTAGGTTTATTCTGATTTGTATTTTGCTTTAATATAGAACACTATTTTATACTGGCTTCAGATACTTTTAATATCTTTAGATATTTCTGAACCTATTTGGAATATCAGGATATTATTATTTTTTGTTATTAAAATTTTCTTTTAGTGACAAGTTGTTTGAAAACATTCATCTGGATTCTTCACACAGGTAATAATTCTCAATTAAAAGATTTAATTTATTCAAGTTTAAGTCAATACCAAATTACTATAATCTAATAAACTTAACTTTATCAATTTTATCTTTATAATGAGGAATAAAATTTCTAAATATGTGCTGTTTGAAAAAGTGGTATGTTGTTGGACTGCTGTGGAAATGGATCAAAATACACTGAGGCATATAGCTGGAATTTTATTTAGCATATTAGTATGAAAGAACTGGAAACAATTGATACCCAAGTGGGGCAGAGGAACTAAAGTATTTCTGAAGCCATCCAGTTATTCCTATGGAGTACTTTTGGCTCTCCATGTTGACTCTTATCCTTTGTAATTTATATTAAATATGAACCATTCTTTTCAATATGGACTAAAAAATAATTTATAATACATTTAACATATTTTTTGACTAATCAATAGAGATCATTTTATTTTTCATACTGATTGTTAGTTTCAGTTAGAATGGGCCCTTCCTTTATTATTTCCTCAAAAGCCATTGAATAAACTTTACTTAGCATTTAATCAGTTGTTTTATTTATCCGGTGAGTGCCTGAGACAGTCCCTTTTTTATGTTTTGGTATTTGTAGTCTCGGCATCACGTGGAGAGAATGATAGGCTTGGCAAGGTGGAATGTCCTGAGAGGATTTCAAAGTTTAAGTTTTCCTATATGCATAGGAGAACTATTAGTAGTTTTTGTGGTTTGCTATGTAATTGAGAAACATGCTTGTAGTTGGTTGGCCATTAGTTGACTTCCACAAATCATCAATGTTGCAGCTGCAGAGAAGAAACCTGGGATTCCTATTTTCAAATGCACTGTCATCCATATACCTCTGCTACTGAATAAAACAAATTTGCAATGCTGGAGGGAATACCTTGCTGTGAGCAATCATCTCTTAGCACATGCCTGTCACACTAAGACTTACCTAATACCTTGTGCATAGAATTGTTTGCTTAAAGACTTCTGAGAGATAATAGAGATGAGATATTCAGGTTTATACCCACAGCAATGGCAATTGCAATAAATGGAACTACTTATTACCATAGAAACAAGAAAGAATGAACAATGTCAACAACATGTGAAACCAACACTCTTTGTAACAGCATTTTATAATCTTGCATCTTTTGCTTAGAGAATAAATTTGGTTTTGTGTTTTTACTAGGACACATACTAATGTTTTATATTTGCAGAGCTACTACTACCTCATTATGATATCATGCACAGTTAGATAATTCAGAACATAGAATCTGTTAATCTAAACTTAGTAAAGTAATGGCAGCTGGTCTCCTAGTTATACAAACACATTGGACAGTAAAGTGTATTTCCTAAAAATTATATTGATCTGTGAGTTGGTGACATTGTGGGATTTTTAACAATGTTAGAGAGTATGTTATCTTCTCAGCCTACTTTTTCATAAAATAAAAATTATCATTTTAAACACTGGTAACTTTTTAAAATTTTCATCATCATAACAGAACATTTTATAGTGAGTAGTATATCCTTTATTGACTTTCTCATATACAGAAAATTATGCACATTTAAATGTTTTTGATAATCTGAGCTCAAATTAATACTATCAATTATCAATTTTGCTGTGGACCACATAGGTTATCAATAATTTTTGCTTAGTCAGTCCTGCTTGTACTTAGTTTAAATGACTCCAGTCTGTTGACAGTGAGCCCTTCATGTCAACTGTAACTTGAGTGGTGTGGATTTTCCTTCTTCATTTAGTCATTTAATTTCTATTTCCTGTTTATATGAATAATTTTAGAAATTTCTGCAGAACAAGAATATGCAGGTACTGAGAAAGTCTAATGGACTTTCCTTATAAGTAAAATGGAGGTAATTTGATGAATGGTTTATGAAATTTATTTCTGCTGCCCATCTTTTATGAGTGTCTGATAAATGTCTATTATCAGCCAATTTTCATGTGATTGGGAGCACTGAATGTTTAACTTAATGATAAGTAAATATTATGTTTTTAAAGATTTATTAACCATATTAAGTAAGTGAAAAATATGGCATGTAGAAAATATTCCCAAGGTTTAGCTGGCTAGTCAGTTAAATAAGATGGAGTTAGCCAACATGAAATCATTACTCAAGACAAAGAGATGGACCTGCCACTTCGTACAATTGTTAATGTGATGACTAACAGAGATTCTTGAAAAAGTGTGAGAATTTCTAAAGAACAATTCACTGATAGTCTAGATAATAAGACTAACATTTTTAGTTTTATTTACATTTTTGAAAAGATCGTAACAAGCCAAATTGTATTGCAGCAACCATATGTTGTAGTAGAAACATGTAAATATTTGTTGAAATGGCTCTAAAGAAAATACATCCCTGATGTCAGGGTATATGAATTACATGGAAACTTAACACTAAATTCTGGAAAACTAATAACATTATCATGGAAATGGAAGAAAGGAAGTAATGTGAGCACTTAAAGGCTTTTATTTAAAAATTACCAATGACAAAAGCAAAAAATTGAAATGACTATAATTATTCATCTCAGATTAACTACCATACACTTTAAAGTTAATTTTTGGCTTTTGCAACAAAGTCATCTGCTTAGGAGGGATAGTTTTAAATGACAAGCTCCATTTTTGTGTGTGGATTTTTAGTGAGCATTACTTTCTTTGCTAAAATGACATCTCTCGAGTGCATTAAATTTTTTATCTCATACTTTGCATTCTAGATGGTTGAACAATAAAGAAACCCAATTCTCAATGTCCTGAATTATATGTATTAAAAAAAAGAAAAACATTTTTAGCTGTAGGCTTTTCTCATATTTTAAAACACCAGAACTTAGCAAGTTCATTTAGGGAATAAAAGTTAACCCCCCTGCCTTAGGTTGTTTGTTTTTGCAGGAAAATCTTGTATTTTAGCTCTATGATTTCTAAAGTGCTTGCCAACTCTAAAATTCATTGAATTATATTAAAGATTGAGGATGAGTATACATCCATTGATATGTGCCCTTTGGATCTGATCTACCTGCCAAGAAATATTTATTTCCTTGGCAGCTTGTCATGAAAGGTCAGAATTTCTTGGCATTTTTTTCACCTGATCTTTTAATATTCACTCAAGCATGGTTATTTTTCTGTGGTCATAGTTGTGGTCTGTGAAGGTGCATTCTTTTGCGGCTCCATCTTCTGGGATTTTTGAGTCTATTCTGACAATTTATATTGGAACAGATAAGAAGACTAGTTGATAATGCAAGTGTCAAATTAAGTTTAGACCTTTGTGGAAAATGGCAAAGAACATAATGTTCATTGGAAAGTTGTAAGATGGAAATTTATGAGGAGACAAACTTTAGCTAAATGCCAGGACTCTCTGACAACTAGAATCATCCAAAAGTAAAACTAATTGCTTTGCACAATGTTTCCCATCATGGGTATATTCAGAAAGTAGTTGTATGGTTACATGAAGGAATTTTCAAAATTAGTGAGTGGGAGACTTGACCTTGTCTTAAAGTTATTTCTGGTTTTCAGTTTCTATGAGTCCCAAATAAGATGTAATTATATTGATCTGGGAATTTTGCTTGTGTAAGGATTCCATGAAATATTAGTCTCAGAACATCTGTCTTTCTCAGTTAATGCATGGGGAAGTAGTTGTGACACTTTATAGTGATAGAGTACTTAATAAGTCAGAATTTGGACACCAATGAGTAGTGTAAGCAAGAAAAAGAGAAAAAGAATCTTTGCGGAGATATCAATTGAAATCATTTTGGGCAAAGATAAGAAGACTGAATATCAGCGACAGAATTTGTGTCCTATGAATTGACTCAATTTCAAAACCCCTCTATTTCAAAAACTGTTGTTTCTGTGTTCAATGTTCAGATTTCGTAGGAAAATCAATAGGCCTAAATTAAGTAATAATATTCATGTGGCCATAGCAAGCAGTGAGATTTGAGGTAGGTAAGAGGAAACGCCCTTATAACTTTGACTACCAGCCCTACCGGAATCAAGATCTAGTGAGAATATTGGCTGAAAGTGGTATCTTAAGTAAGGAATGGATTAGTTGTCACTCAAAGAGAAGTATAAATTCTCATCAAAAAAATGGGATGTATTTACTAGGAAGATTAAACATTTGTTATATTATTTTCATTTTCAGTTTACCCAGTAGTCTCTAAGCATCTTGAAGTCCAAGATTTTGTCTTGTTCAGTCTTGACTCTACTACACTCATTGACATACAAGATTTTTGCAGTACATATTTGTTGAACACACAACTTAATAAACAACTAAATAAATTAAAGTGATATAGTTTATAAGTTTACTGGGCCACTGTCAATAGGTGTAAATAATATAACAATGACCCACTGACCTTCAGAGAAAATTAAATATGGCTACTGGATAGTGAAGGATGTACAAGCATCCCTTCTTTCCTTTTCCCTCTCATTTTCTTTCATTTCTCTTCCCTCCTCTTCCTCTCTCCCACTATGAACAGCATATGTCCAAGGCGATGAGATTCCTGTACTTCTCTAAAATCATTTGTCTGTATGGGTTTCTTTAAGAGGAATCCATTATTCCCATTCTTCCTGGGTAAAGTCCAGTCACATCCCTGAATGCCAGCAGCTTCTATACTTTGGGCATCTCCTTTTCGTAAGGAACGGCAGAGCCTCTAGAAGGCAGTTCATTCTTAGATTTTGAGATTACTCCAGCTTCTCTTCATTTCCATACTGCCCTCTATATTAGGAAGACTATCCCCTCAGCCTCAGTGACTGCTGCAAATCCCTTCAGTCTCTCCAGATTCCACTTGGAATAGCTGAAGAGTTTCTGGAGTTGTCATATCTACTCAAGATGGAGCTTCTGTATGTGGGAGGCCTCCTATAGCCTCCATACTTCAGCAGCGGCTTTGCTCCAGAGTCTTATTGCCAAGAACCCCGAGAGCCATCTCTCAGGACAAACAGATTCGCAAGAGAGCAGAATAGGAAACTGGGAGCAAAGAGCATTGAATCACATGCCAGAAATCCTCATACCCAGTCTCTGCAGATCCAGGCCCCCACCAGGAGGTCTAGAATGCCTAGGCCAACACCAGGCACCTTCACCAACCATCATCCCACAGAACAGCCCCGAATGATCGCTATTCTGTTTGTATTTTCATAGTAGTGGAACACAGCAGATGGACTGTAAGACTCTTTGCCAAAAAGTCTTGGATTCTAAGGTGTTTTTACTGTTTCCTGTGTTTCTAAGGAAACTGTAATAATCAAGTCTCTCATCTGATAAAATTTTTCTAAAACTCTGATGAAACCCAGTTCAAAAGTAGACCTAATCATAATTTATAATGAGGTTTGAGAGGTTTTTCTTGTACATTTGAAGAAAAAAATAATTTTAGAAAAAATTCAAATGCTGTTAATGAGGCTGGAATTGTTGAATACAGAAATAACTAACTCAAGAATAAATTGTCTATATATCATGTTCATTTTAATAAATATAACCAGCAGCTTAAGGTTCTTTGATTTTATAGGCACATGATCTGTATAAATGCTTCCATATTTCTAACAAATCTACCTAAAGAATGGTGATCATAGTAGGAAGATTGTTTGAGTCACACAATCCAGGAGAAGTCATAGCATCTTCCTTTAAAACACATTTCTGTCAGTAAATGTACATAAAAGATAATAGCTTATAGTTTTCAAGTATTATGAATAAGTTCAAAGCATTTGAAGTTAGCAATGTTTAGACCACTCTTACAGATAGCTGTTTGGGAAGAATTATGAAACACTTAGAGGGTTTTTTAAAAGCTATATTATTATATAATAAATGATCTCACAGGTCAAGCAGAAAATTAACCAAACTCTGAAACATGTCTACATATAAAATGAAAATTCAGTGGTATCAAGAATTTCACATTGATGACTCTACCCCTATTTACTTTTAGAATATCATCAATGGCTGTTTGATTCAAGGGCTGTTATGTGTTTTGATGGCTACTGGTTTATTCCAAACCCACTCAGGGAAGGTAAGATACACAAATAAGCATTGGGATCAGACCTTCTGCTAATGGAGAACCACATATGTGTTAATCCAAACAAGGGAAACAATGTGTTTTTCGTGGAAAATTGAATTCTATTCTGTCTGCTTTGGGGATATATGCTTAGGAACATGTGATCTCAAAGCTATTTAAAAATAAGCAAACAAAAAAAGGACAAACCCCCAATACATAGATTTTTCTGCTCACCTAGAGTAGATCAATTTTGTAAGCAGAAGGAAGAACATCTAATGCAGGCAAAAATCAATGGAACTCCATGAGAAACACTTCTTGTTGGATTAATCTAATTTTTTTCTGTGCCAGAGTGACAGACTTAGTAGATCCATCTGAAGTCAAAGTCTCAATATAACTTGACTTACTGAGACTGTTCTTCTATTCTGAACTATATCCCAGTTAACAAGTTGAATAATGTAAACCTTTCTGCAAGTATAGAAAAGGTTGGTAATAGGGAAATTTTTAAATAAATCTATGAGAATGATCACCTAATGTGTTTATATATGACCTCAACAACACCATCACAAAGCAATAAAAAAACCTAACACAACACCATCACAAAGCAATAAAAAATACCTAACATCTATTCAACCATATTACTTGTCAGACATTTTTCTATGGTGTGTGTGTGTGTGTGTGTGTGTGTATATATATATATATATATATATATATATAAAACCCTTGTCTTCTCACTGCACAATCTGCAGATTTCTTCCAAACCTCCTGTTGAATTCTGCTTAAGGGATAAATATGGAGAGGTGTCTCCAAATATAGATGGTTTGTTTATTCTTTTTTAGAATAAAAAACATCACCTAGGGTGTATCCCATGTATGTTTTCTATTTCTCCAAGCCATGTATGCTTAGAGAAGCTGTAGTGCTTCTCTCTTTTATCTCTCAGTATATATATGTAAGTGTCTGTGTGTGTGAACTTATTTATTCTTATTTGGTAAATAGCATTAGCTGCTAGTAAAAATTTGGAATCCTGAACCTAGGTTTAAATATCAGCTCTACTGTTTAGCTATATGAGCTTTGGCAAGTTATTCACCCACTCTGTGCCTCTGTTTCCTTATATGTAAAATGAGGATAGTAATAAAGAATTGTTATAAAGATTAATTATAAAATGCTTAAATGGTAGCTGTCCCTCAAGTAATGCTCCACATATTTTATTAGATAAATAAATATGCAATTCAAATAATAAGTTGATGATCACAGAATAGTGCTTAGTAAGGAGTTGGCCAAAAATACTGCTTTTAGTTTTGACTTCCAAACAATGCCCAGTGATAGAAAATGATTGAGTAAGCAGAATATTCTTATAAGCAGAGGAAGTGCTGTGATCTCAGTGAGACACTGGTTAAGCATATGTCAAGAAACAGGCCTGTGATTACTTAAAATAAACAGACACTAGATTGTTTTGATGGAACAATGTCAAAACAGCATTTATAGTAAAGTTAGTGCCTCTTTTCAATGGTTGTAACCAATTTATTTAGTTTTCTTTCCTTTTTAGCCTCCTCCCCTTTTATCTTTTCCCTTTCTTCTTTTTCCTGTTATTAAAAAAAATAATTTGGAGAAAAAGGAGATTACCTAGGGAAAAACAGCAATGTATTTATTATTAAAAGTATACCAAGGAGAAATTGATAGTTTGGAGTGCTAGAGTAACTGTATAGGGTATTTTGTATTATAAACAGTATTTTAAGGCATTACTTTTACATGTCATGATATAAGACAAAGAAAAATAGGGTCGGTTTTTTGCCTCACTGAACCTCTGTATCAATTCTGTTCTCCTATTGAACTGAACGGGTCTTTGGTGCATCCTCAGGAATGAAAGCCAGGCTTCAGGTTTGACTTGGAAGAAGGGTGGTAGCCCCAACAGGACCCATGCCATTTTTATGAATCCTGTATAAATGACCACTGTAGTGCTTCTCTCTTTTGTCTCTCAATTATTATTTTATTTCAGATACTATCCCTGCCTCATTTGTGCACTAAGGAATTTTTTTCAAATCAACTAACCGTTGACTACCACTTCTATATCATGTACTGTTCTCTTACACATTTCAAATAATTTAATCTTCTAAATGACTGAAATAGTTATCATCTTGCTTATTGTTTAGTTGGGGAAACTTAGATTCAGAAAATTACCTTGCTCCAGGCCATCTATCCAGGCATTGATTGATGGAGCTGAAATTCAAACCCTTGTCTTCTCACTGCACAATCTGCAGATTTCTTCCAAACCTCCTGTTGAATTCTGCTTAAGGGATACATATGGAGAGGTGTCTCCAAATATAGATGGTTTGTTCTTTTTTAGAATAAAAAAAAATCACCTAAGGTGTATCCCATGCATGTTTTCTATTTCGCCAAGCCATGTACGCTTAGCTAAACATTAATTTCCTCATCTGTTTCATTCTTCCAGTTTTCCTCCTTAATTTTCTCTTCCTTGAAACTTTTAAGATACTGTTTCAAATTGCTTCTTAATTCCATGTTATGTTCATGTTTCCTTAATATTTCTCTGAAAATATTTAGTCATGTCACCGGGGAGAGTCTCACAGAGCTTTGGAGGGTGGGCCTTTCACCCCGACTACTTAAACAGATGAGTCCTCATCTGTAACACCTAGGGGTACCGAAGATGCTGCCACATCCCCTCACTGATGGTCTATCTCACAACACAAAGTTATTACACATTGTTTTTAACAGCCCCCAAAAGCCCAGTAGACCATATGCATATTTTCCAATTGGGTACCTAAAGTGACTTATTTTAAGAGCAAACATCTTGGATGTCTACTGTTTTCTAAATTTTATGCAAATTTTGTACTTTGTAATACAGAGGTTTTTGGTAAAATATAAAAATAACATGTTCCTCCCAAATCTTTGGGATATTATGCCTAGCCAGATTTGTGCGTGGTGTTTATTGTGGATTTATGTATCCCAGAACTAGCCTGAATGCTCTGTGGGGGCAGAAGTAATCCTTTTAGAAACACAGACCTCAAAAAGAATTATGCTTCATCTTGGAACTTGCACAGCTCTATAATGGAAGACTGTCTGAGAACACATGACACTATAATTACAAAATGTATGAGTGTGCATATTTGTGTTTCATAGACACTTGGCTTGGTTTTGGAGGAGATGAAAAGAAAATAGAATATGAATTTGTTAACTAGGTATAGTGCCAATATGTATAATATCCTTTCATAAAAACAACTTTTTACTTGGCTAAGCTTTTAATTTTGAGTTAATTTGAGATACTAGAGCATAATCATATCACTCAATTCTTGAGCAACAAACCTTGAAGCCTTTCTCATAGAGACTTCCTCAAGATTTTAGAATTTATAATTAGTTTTCCTTTGTATAATTAGCCTTATTTTATATATATATAACTCTTACCTCTTTTTTAATTCTATGAAATCAGAATTCTTACTGATCTGTGCTGCTATTTAGTTCTCAATAGTTTTTGAAAAGACCCCTTCAGCTTTTTCATTCCCCTGCACGTAGAGCCCCATCCATTTCTCTCATGCAGCTGAATGGAGCAAGATCTCTCCTTGCTTATTTAAATGTATTGCACACACCTTTCATGGTTATTCACTTTTGGATTGCAGGTTCTCAAAGGGCATGGATTATTTCCATTTACTTATGCTACAGGCAAGGATGGTATTGAGCTGTGATGATAAATACTAAACATGGGCAAAAACTTTTCTGGATTAAGCATCTTTATTATTTAAACAAGAATATAAAATACCTCAATTCCCTCAAAAGTGATTTCAGAAAAAGCATGATAAATATTTCTGTCTTGGAACAGAGTCTGCTTACCATAAACTTAGCATACTAATCACCTCTAGTGATTAACCCTATACCCTTGGAAATGTAATTTTATGTTGGTATTTTGCTAAAGACTTTTCCATGTCTCCACTTACAATTTGTAACTTTTCTATTATATGTAAAGCTCTCATAAGATCACTTTCATATATGGAGAGACAGTGTACTAGAGCAGTTAAGAGCAAAGACTGGAAACAAACTGAGGGTATTAAATCATGATTTTACACATGTATCTGCTACGTAATGTTGAGCAAATTAATCTTTCTCTGCTCTAGTTTCAGTGAATACTAATAGTTCTTAACACAAAAGATTTTTGCGTGGATTTAATTAATGATATTTGTTAAGGAATATGAACTGATATATTGCAAGTATCGCGTGTATTATGAGTGTTTTGTGACATCATTTTATTATCTCCTGAATAAACTGTTGATAAATCCATAGTTCTAGTCTTTCATGCCTTGTTTTATATCATATAATTTATTTATTTATATGTATTTTACATATTGTACATATTTTTAAAATGTTTACTTTCTTTTCTCAGCTGTAGTCCCCATGAAATTTTCACTACCAATTCACCTGTGCACCATCATCATCGTCGCTTTGTGCTCTTGCTACCCTCACTCTTCTCCCTCTCCATTCCCCTCCTCTGCAGAATGCCTCTGATTTATAGTTGTATGTTTATTTTTGTTTTGTTATTTTTTAATTATTATTTTTCCCCTAATGCCCTATTTGTTTCCCTGTTATTCCTCCTATAAGTGAAATCATCAGATATTTTTCTTTTTCCTTTTGACTTATTTCACTGAGTATAATTCCTTCTAGCTCCATCCATGTTTCTGCATTAGTTTATCATTTTTGATTGCTGAACAGTATTCCATTGTACAGATGTACCACATTGTCTTGATCCAGTCATCTATTTTGGGACATTTGGCTTGTTATTACCTATTATAAATATTGCTGCAATAGACATGGGATACAGGTATTTTTTTGAATTAGTGTTTTTGTATCCTTTGGGTTGATCTCTAGGAGTGGAATTGCTGGGTCATATGGTAGTTCTATTTTTGGTAGTCTGAGCCACCTCCATACAGCTTTTCATAGTGGTTATGTTTTCTTTAAATTATCACCTGCTTTTGCTTCTTCAGTTCATGTCTAATTATTATGAAATATACAACTGCCATCCATATTATTTTTCTTTCTCATTTTTTTCCTATAATATGTGAGATTAGTAAAAGTGGAGAATGAGCTGAATATTCTAATTACCCCTTCAAACTGCATTTATTGATCTGTTACTTTGGTGCATTACCTATTAACAATTTCTTTCATCATGGTCATCATTATCATCATTATCACCACTGTGATGATTATAAAATCATGATTATAATTTCATCATATCTAACTTTTTTTTAGATACTTGAGACCTGCTAGGAACTAGTCTAAGCACTTTATATTTACTGAATAATATAATTAAAAAAAACACACAAAGTAGGTAATGTTATTATGCTTGGTTATAGATACAGAAATGTTTTAGTACTGCAATCACTTTGCTTGTGTCTATCTTACCCACATTGCTTCAGAGCCATTATAATTGCAGCCCTGCCTTTCAGCTGACCCTTGGTCCCTTTGCTATTTTGAACCTTGAGAAGATGACAGATGACAATTGAGTAGAACATTGAGTTCATCATCTCCCTTAGGACAGTTCTGAGGATTCATTTAAGGGACATTAAATATATGGATCAGTCTGATTGTTTTTGGCAGGTACTAAATTAGAAAGAGAAGCACATGTTGAATAAATTGTAATATAGAATGAACATGAGTTGCAGTGTGATGTTTCATGCAGTGCCTCCTGGAGTGGTAAAATAGAGGAGGCCTAACAATGATGAATTGATTAAAAAAAATAATAAAATGGCCTGTGGTATTGCTTTGTGGTAGATGGAGCCAGGCTGGTATGGTGGGAAGAGAAAGCTTGGCACTTCACAGAGACAGATGCTTGAATGAATTTTGCAGGTGGTTTTATGCTAGTTCATGTTGGGCTCATTGGCACATTTCCCCTTGGCTCTTTTCATTCAACCCAGGCTTGAGGTGACACTTTGTATCTTTCCTGGCAATATGTATACAATGACCTTGCTAACACTTTACCAGTTAAATATTTTAACAGTTCACATTAGAACATATTCTAATTCACTTTTTATGTAATCTTAATAAAGTTTTTTCTTTCAATTTAATGTTTAGAGGGCTACTTTATGGAAGAAATTTCCTTGACCATCAATGTGTTAGGGTATTAACAGGTTTTCCATACCTGCTCTTGTTTGATTTAATTTTGAATCTCATATGCAATATTTTATTCCAAATATTATAATTTTTTATACTTGCTGAGTGGCTACTGAGGGCTGGAGTTTTTAGGTGTTGTACATAGATTGTAGGTTATTATGTTCACAACATAGAAATCCAATGAGCTAGCAATTACAATTATCCCCATCTAACCCATGAAGAAAACAAAACATGGATTGATTAAATAACTTGTATGCAGCAACTCAGGAGGCAGTCAAGTCAGATTTACATGCAAGGCCTCTGTCTTCAGAAGGCACAAACTTAACCTTGACACCACCTCCTGTTGGACCGTCATTTCTAGGCAGGGTGCTTTATTGCACAGGCTATTTTCTGTAACAGTCAAACACAAAATGGGAAAAAGCTTTCTTGCAGAGACATACAAAATTATAGCTTGAAGTGGTTTTTCTGCTTTTTACAAGCTTGAGAATAGGAGACCTAAGTTTTATTTTAATTAGTAACATTGAAATACATTAAATAGAATCTGGCAGCAGCTGTCTTGAAAACTACATTCATTGATATCTTTTTAGTCTTTGGAAAGAAATCTATTGTCCATTATAGCTGCTACTGCTCTGAACCCTTTTGATAATTGTCCATGCAAGAGTCTGTTCTCTCTTCTTTGGGAAAATAACAATGGCATACTGTACTTCACAGGTGCAAAAATGAAATGATTTGCTCCATCATTTAGACTGCTTAATTTACAGCTCTTTATGTTTAATTATGTCTATTGTTCAAAGATTGGATATTGAAGATCCAACAAAGATGATATTTTGAATCAGCTTTGTAATGTCATTGAGTAGGTCTTATACTGCAGGATACTTAAATCTTTTCTCCAATTGTGACAGTTTGGATATCCTCAGGGGTTCTGAGCTGTCTTCAATTATGCCAGCTGTCTGAATATGGAATGTAAAACTACTATTACAGTGGGGAATTAAATATTATTTGGCCCAATTTTACCTTTCTTGTCAAAAGTGAATAGCATGTGCCCACATATGCAGTGAAGGTAGACAGGTGCAGTGTGCTCAAATGTACTGGGGGTACAGTTTCCCTTTCAAAGCATTTATGATTTGGAGAGAACTCCCATCTGTCACTAATAACTTGCGTAACCTTGGATGTGTTTCTTTTACCTCTCTGTGTTTCTATTTCCTTACCTATAAAATGAAATAGTTATTCCAAATTTTTTGAGGAGGTCATATGAAATCAAATCATGATGGCTTGTGATCTTGGGAATTTTATTGCTTTCACAGCTGTGTGATTCTGCTTAGATGATCTGAGGAAGCCTTAGGTCAGCACCCTCCTAAAGCTCATCTTATGAGTGGACTCTACCAAGAATGGATAGCTATAACAAAATTACTGTGATTTCACTCTTCCCCTACCTTACTCTAAGACATGCATGTTTCCTAAAAGCCAGTACAGACACATTCAAAATGAAATTATTAAGAATATAAGATTTTATTTGGGGGACTGGTGAACCAAAAGCTTTTAGCTAATTGTTCAAAATTGGAGGAGCACCACAAAGCACTTACAAATAGGAGGTCAGGTATATTTCTGACTGTGGAGCCTCAGAGATGGTTATTACATCTTGGGGCATGTAGATTCTTCTAGTTCATCATGAATGCCATCTGAGCATGCACTGTCTTTTCTTTTTTTATATTGTTCCCTTTTACCACTAACCACAGGCATAAGATACCTATGGGTGAGGATTGAGGGAGAACCTTTAATGGAATAAGAAGACATTGTAGGACATTTATGATTTAGAAACCTAAATATTTTTAAGTTGATCATTGGGCATGATTATATCTGGATCTTACTGAATCCTAATTATGTTCATTCATTATTTAATAAACAAGAATTTGTTCTGCACCCAGAATGAGTTGAGGTGTTTTTCTCAGTCCTAGCAAGACAGTAATGAATGAGACAGACAAAACCTCTGATCTCATACGATTACTACCAAGAAGGGTTCATCACTAGGATGTAAGCTGATTTTCACTTAGCCATCATTTTTGCATCTAATTTTGTATTTCCCCTCTTCGCTTTGCTTCTTTTTTGCTTGTTGAAATTCTATCTGGTCCCAAAGTTAAACAACTAGTATTAAGAAATAGCAAAACATTAATGCAATGGCAAACTGTGATAGTGGTGACCTCTCACTTTCTAATGATGTGACAAAGACCGAGTTAAGAAGATTAGTGAAGAACTTCAGCATAAACACAGTGTTAACCTTGGTAATAATTTAATAATAAATGAAAAATGTGGAGTAAATTTTATTTTTAAAGATTTATTTATGCATACAAGAACTGGGTGTAGGCCAGAGGTACAGGGGGTGAGAGGATTCACCAGTGACAGAGTGGGGAGCAGAACAGGCAGATAGACTGAAATACAATGCTGTGGGGAGCAGTAGGCAAGACAGGGGAAGTCTGCCTCACCATGTGGGCTACCTCCATGGCTGGGGATTGAACATCATGTTTCAGTGACTGCCAATAGCTTGATAGCCCTGACTTTAACCCGTGCACTACCAGGGAGGCCCCTGGAATGAATTTTAATTTGGTCTGTCATCAGGTTTGGTCATGGTGGGAAGTAGCTGGGAGAGAGGGAGGTGTTTGTAGTTTTCTCTCGGTGTCAGGGCTACAGGGTAGTGAAGGAATAGTGAAGGCTTAAGTAGTAGAAAACAGAAGCCCTAGGAGTGGGAGTAAATCATCAATGCATTGTACAAGTCATTGTACACTCATTCATTCCTGTCATTTCACAGTTGTGTAAATTTGAGCTAAAAGATTTCAGTTGAAATGTCAGAATTATACAGAAAGTTACTGAGGACTTTTTGGTGCTAAAGGGTTGAGGTGGTTTTCAGAGGGCAGTCCTAAACTTTCACCCAGAGGATCTCTTCTTGCTTGTTCCTAAGGGTCTCATGCAGTACTTTCTTTGGCTGGATTCTTGGAGTAAAGTTTATGGGTCCCCTTTAATTGCCTCATTGCCTCATTTTCTAGAAAGCAAACAATAAAAATGTTAGAGAAAAATAAATATTAATGGTTCTTGAAGGGTATCTGCTCCCAAACAAGATTTAACTCTCCTCCATTTTAGCATCATGCTTGGATGGTGCATCTTCTTGTGTGCCTTTAGCTTTGTTGGCCTATTTGATTCTTCACTGCATACAATGTGGCACTAATCATGATGCTGTGCCCAGCACAGATGTGTCTAACCTGCTGTCTGTACACCTGAGAATTGGGAAGGTGATGTGCTCAGCATTCTATTATAAGCTTATTTCTCTAGACACTTCAAAATCCACTAATGAAAAAGCCTCTCCTGCCACCTGAGGTTTCCTTTTACTCTGCCATTGATGTTCAGAGATGATCAATAGGAAAACTCTTAGAATACCATGCCTGAAGTTCAGACTATTGGACTGTAACAAGTTTGGGCAGTACTGTACAACAGCATGCTCTTTAACTTCCACTTGTAATCATATTGGAAATGTGCATGATCAAATTACTTATCCCTCAGAGCTAGCCCTGTGATTATTTCATTTTCATTCCTTCAATAGTCAAGGCAAGTTCTATATGAGATACTGGGAAGAAATACAAAATATCTTTAAAGAACTCACATTTTTGTAAAGGACATTGGAAAAGTAAGCAATAGAAGCACAACATCATAAATACTGTAAGAGTATTTGCAGTACACCGTATTATAGGACACAGTAAGGGATATTCATAATGATTGTCCTTTGTTATTAGGAAATGGTTATATGTTTCCAAAATTCCTGATTAAAAGGTTAGAATTGATCAAATTCATCATACAAAGACAATTCAAAATGTGTTGAGTAAAAGCATATATTTTGGTTCCTGGAATTGTTATTGTTTCAAATATTTTCTAGAAATTTCTGACTAGAAGAGTTTTGGGTTTTTTTTGTACACTGCTTTAACCTCACTGTATTACAGTTCTTAGAACAAGTAAAAGTTAAATACTTAATGAATGAATGAAGAATTATCCTTTAAATGAAAAAATACCATCATCAAAATTTGATTATAAAATTGTTGTGGAAATGACTACAGGGAGTTTAGACTCAAGGGCATACTAGATTTGTGTAAAGAACTGTAAGGTCAAAGTTTCCTTCACTAAGAACCAAGTTAAATTTGTATTAAGCTAAGTCAACCAAGTTCTGCATGCCATTGATCAAATTTTCAAGAATTAAAAGGAAATGTGAGGTTATTAATGTCAAAGAACAAAGACTTAACCAGGAAAGAGTCAGAATGTGCCCTGAAACTTTGTTGAGGTATATCTCTCCTATCTCGGTTTCCAAAGAAACTGCTTCCTAATGGATACAGCAGCCTCAGTGAATTGATATTTGCATCTTTTATACTGGATGCTAAAGCATATTACTGAGAAAAACTTCAGTGCTGAATCCTGAAAGTTTGCTTTTTCCCTTCACTAATTCATTTTTGGGTTTCCTTCCCTGCTAGGGCTTGATATTTGGATCTTACTGTTTATGTTGTGGCATTCCCTTTCACTTTTATGCTAGTGACTCAAAACAAAAGTCCTGCTAGTCTTTAAGTAAATGAGCTGTTCACACAGTGACTGGGTGAGGCAGGAATGTACTTTGCTTAAGTAGATAGGGTTTTCAGCCACCCCTCAGTTGTGAAGGGTGGTTTTCAGCCACCCCTCAGAGAAGGTGAATGGAGCATTTCTCCCTGTGGCAAACCAATGCTTGTGATGGCTTTCTTGATTTTCCAGAAACATCTGGCTCCATAGTTCTTGGCTGCTCTTTTCAATGTCAAATTTGACATATTTGCATTATGAGACATGTAGATATTTTAGAGTAACTTCTGTATCCAGAGGGATTTGGGTTTCAAGGTTAGTAAAGAGAAAGTTACATGCAGAACTGAACATTTTCATTAAAAATCTTATGCTATTGTCTTTCTGTTGGACTGTTAGCTCCCTTACAAAGAGCATAAAATATATTTGATTAATCTAGAATTTTAATATTTTGTGAGACTGTTCAATGTGAATGATTTCAGTGAATGTTACATTTTCAATTACCTTTTCTTGAATGTTGAAGCAAACATTAAATACTTGGTTGTTTCAGCAGAATTATTTATTTAATTTTCAACCCAACTATTTCTGTTGCGGTAAATATAAATACAAATGTTGGTAATGAATGGGGAATTTTAAAAAATACCTTCAGACAGGACAGTAAATATCTGACTGATCACTGGCACACTGTGTATTAATATGAGAAAGAAAACCAAAATAAATTCATTATTGATGAAAGACAAGGAGGACAACAGGAACAATGTTATGAATAGAGTATTAAACACTGACATTTTTAGTAATTGATTAGAATATTTAATGTTAGCATTTCATCAGAAAGTGCTGAAATGAGTACATTTTTATGTTTAATGATATGCATATTGCAGATGTATCTCCAAATTGCAAATGTCTATATATCTCCATAAATGCTAATCATAAGGATATGACACTTTCAAAAGTTACCCAAAGGCATTTTTTCTATAAAAAATTTTGTTAATAAAAATTGACTTCTAATTTTATTTTCCAAGTCTTATCAACAGATTTAGCTAATTTTTAAAAGTTGAATCAAGTAAACTATGATTCTATGTGATCTATTGCTAATATTTGAAAATTTAGTCACAGAATTAACATTTCTTTCTTATATGTTTGATTGCAATTTTTTTTTGATTAAAGAAGATAATGCAAAGGAAGATGGTTGTACTACAGAAAGTCATCGCTCGTAACAATAGCTGCTGCTTATTGTGCGCTTACCTGTGCCAGGCACCTTATAAAGTGGTTGTACATACAGCATGTTGCTTTATCACAACAAACCTGTGCAATTATCCCCCGTGCAGAAAAGAGTTAACAGGTGCGGACAGTTTAAGCATCTTGCTGAGATCACTTAACTAGTAAATGGTAGATTGAGTATTTAAACAGATTTATGTAATGCCAAACCTCAAGTTCTTAATTACTGCACTATATTTTAGGATTCTTCTTCATGGTGCTATTTTGAGAAAAAAAATGATATGATGAATTTATATTTTAGTGGATTGATGTAAGAAAAAATTAAGTTTATAGAATTTCTTTTTTTTTACTTTATATAAGCATTTGTGTTTTTAAAGTGCTGCTTTATCTTTATTCTCTGTATATTTAAGTGACATTTGTCTAAAGATCATAGTTTTAAATACTTGGAAAGATGACTTAATACAGATGAATTAATACAACAGAGTAAACTGGTGTGTATAATGTAACATGTACTTTTAGTTTTTTTTTTTATATATTTCTATCTTTTAATAATTTATTGGCTGGTCTTTTAGACTACTCAATTACCATGAAAATTAAAGGTGGTAATCCTGACTCTAAGCAGAGTAATATTCTGAAGTATTATCTTTTGCAAAGTCAAAATTAAGATTGATTTGAGTTTTGATGCTGAAGACAATTTTAAAAAACCCACTTTTGTGATCATCATAAAACCAGATTATGATTTATATAACTCTGTACTATCTGAGGCATTTCATTAACCAAGTTAATATTATTATGTATAACAGAGATATTAAGGTTTATTAATTTTCTACTTAACTGTGTGACTTTTAAAATATTTTGTCTCAGATCAATGAAGTGGGGTTTTTTGCTTGTTCCTAAATTACATAGTTTTTGCAGCCTTCACTGATTCTCCAAACTATTGTTCCATATTCGCATTCCTAACTCCAGTACTCATGAAGGCAGCAGAATAATTGCCACCATTCATGGAAGCCGAAAATAAGGCTTATTTTTTTCTCATCTACACAGAAAATTTCTTCTGTGGTGCATATTTGCCCTTTCCCTTTAAACCTCAGAGGAAAAATGGCTCCTATTCACCTTCTGCCCCTGTGCATTTGTTAACTCTCTCTTCACTGCTTTCAGCATTACACAATTATGCCTATCATTTGATTTCTTATTTATTTTCAGCCTATAAATTTACTCAATTTCCTTATTCTTAAAAACTCTTCCCTCAGCCCTGCTTCCCCAAGTTATTCTCGCATCTCTCTTTTTTTTTTTAAAGATTTATTTATTTATGCATACAAGCACTGGGGTACAGGCCAGAGGTGTGTGGGGGTGTGTGAGAGGATTCACCACAGAGAGCGGGGGGGAGCAGAACAGGCAGATCAACAGAAGTACACTGCTGAGGGGAGCAGCGGGCACAGCAGGAGAGGTCCGCTGCGCCGTGTGGGTCCCCTCCCTGGCCGGCAGCAGGGATCGAACTTGTGCTGCAGTGGCTGCGGTTTGTTTCACAGTGCGTTGCTTAACCCATGCTTAACCCATGCTTATTAACCCACTGCGCCACCAGGGAGGCCCCTACTCTCTCATCTCTTAACTGCCCTTTAGTAGCAACTTGTAGATAGAGTAATCTGCAGTTTTTCTAACTAATTACCACCCACTCCTTCCTTAATCCTTTATTATCTGACTTCAGCCCACGGCATTACAGTGAAATCATTCTTTCAAAGGTCAACTCTTCCCTTTAAAATAGCCAAATCCAGCTTTTCTCTGTGCTCATTCTACTTAAACCATTCACAAGTCTGTAGTATTACCATCCACTCAAGCTTTCCATGTTTACTAGCATCCTATTATGTGCAAGTTTCTTGCCTTAAAAAGATCATTAAGGCCCACATATGCAAATTAAATAGTACAAGGCAACAAAGAGTTAGAAACATACACAGCATGTTTTGGAAATAGTGAGTGTGGTTTAAGATTTTAACACCTGGGGATGAGGTGGGAGTAGGTGTAATGGTACAAATTGGAAGCAATTTAGGGCTACATTGTACAGATTTAAAACTTTTCCCCCATTAATTGATCACTCCCCCTTTGACCCTTGTTTTCCTTGTTTGACTCCCATTCACTCAGACTAGTCCTCAAAATAGTTCTTCCTTTATATGACATCATTCTACACACTGTCCCAAGTGACATTATCTTTTTCATGTCTTCAACCTTTATATTAAGTACGTGTGGTGTACTGCAATCTGTAAATCTTCATCTGTGATCTCTCTTCTGAACTACAGAGATGAATTTTCATCTTTGCTCTGTGCTATGTACTTTATATCAAATATGGTCAAAATAAAAAGTTTACTCATGCTTAAAACTCTTGACTTTTTCTGCATTCTTTAACTCAATCAACGAACACCACCTTTCTGGTTGCCAATAGAAGATATATTTTTTCTTCCTCACCCTGGATATCTCCCAATTGTCAACCAATCGCTTTACTAAAATATTTTTGAGTTTAACCCCTTATAGTGTGTAATACTCACATTGCTCATACCTTTATTATTTTACCTAAACTATTATCTAATTATTTTAATGGTCATTTTACTCTTCTTCAACTTGCCGTCTATAGCAGAGCTAATTATATAAAACTATATAAAATAGTTTAAAGGAATTAACTTATAAGCTGATGTACTCTAGAGTTCATCAGCTTACTGAATTTTCCCTTTCCTTCCCTTGAGGGTTCACTCAATATTTATTATATCCATATCTTTGTTTCATTTCCTCTTCATAAAATGAAGTTTCACTGTTACTAGTTCCTCCACTTTATACCTTCCTTCATTACTATTGTGCAACCAATTGGTCTTTCTGTTTCCTTAGTATGATTTGGACCTTTAGGAAAATCTATATTTTTTTCTACACTGATTCAAAGCATTTACCTATTGTCTAATTATTTTTTTTTTTTAGTTTTCCTAAGCATATGATTTTATATTTTAACCTATTTTGGCTACTTGGTAGCAGTTCTAATTGATCATTGCAATATGAGTTCCAGTGCAACCTTATATTAATTTTCAATGTCCTTTGTGCTGACTATAGGTATCTCAATTATTTATAGATTAAAGTTGTATGTCATATTTGTTTTGATTATAATATCTCAAGGACAGGGATTTAGATATATTTATAATCAATTACTCCCAAGAATGTTAGGCACACAATATTAATTCAACATTTGTCCTTTTATTCAGCTACCTTTAATGGCCTTACAATTTCAATAACACTGAGGGAGACAGTTTCTTTGTAAGCCATACATATTTATGACTCCTTTGAATTTCCTCCCCTCTTCCCACCAAAGAATCAATCTGATTTAGTTGGCTGTATTATAGGTGCCCCAAACTCTGGACTTTCTTTTATCATTACACTCATCTCTAAAATCAGCAACTTGTTTACTGTCTGTGTGTATATGCACACATATATAATATATATATTGAACAGTGAAAGACAATGTAGTTTATATCACTAAATAACAGAATATCAGAAACAGGATTTGTGTCTATCAGTAAATATCATTTAAATTTTATTATTTTTTTCCTGGAATTTATTAGTCCTTTTTTTTATTTGAGCATAAAACTTATTTAATTTGGGTTAACACTACATTTTGAGCAGATTAAAAGTACTAAATGTTCTGTTGAGACATTTATTGTTTTGCAACTATACATATGTTCCTTCATATTTTTCATCTTTATTTTGGAATAAGGGGGAGTAATATGGATTATCTAACGAATAGAGTATGTGTCTTTTGAACGTAGATTATTTAAACATTGATGTGTATTTGGGTTTTCTTCTGTTCCTGCTGCAGTAATCATGGAAGCTTCCTATTAAGATTGTGGAGTCGCAAGATGGACTGATGCTACAGCCTAAGGTCATGGTTTATATTGATGCCTTATAGAGCTGTCTTACAGAGCTGCTGAGTGTGCAGCATACCAGAGTGAAGCACAGAGTTTTTGTCTTAATCCACGATAATACCTAAGTTTATTCTGTAGCTCTACATATTCTACCTTAATTAATATGTGAGCTTTTGGATTAATCATGGTACTTGGCAGGAGTGTCCTGTGTTGAGTTGGGAAATGAGAGGAGGAAGTACAACCTTTGTAACAAAGGTTAGTAACAAAGGGACCACATCAGTTACCAGGTTCAAAACACCGTGTGAAGAAGCAAGGATTGGGAATCAGGGAGACCTGGAATAGTCTAAAAAAGAGGGCAAAGTAGGAGTGAGAGAAATGAGCAAAAGCAATAAACAAAGCAACAATTCCAGAAGGTTTTTCTAACATGATTTTGATTCGCAGTAGAGGAACAGGTTATCTTTTTGATGTTCTGTTGGAAAAGATATTTAAGAGTTGTTATTTTAGAGTGCAGTATTCATAGTACAGTAACCGCCAGATTGACAATGATAGATAATTGTGGGATAGCATGTTTCATACCCATCAGATGAGTATTGAATATATTTCTCCAATGCTCTATATTTATGTCCATTGTGGAATTTATCTTCTTTTTTAAAAATTTTTATTTTTTAAAGATTTTTTTATTTATCCATATAAGAGCAGGGGTATAGGCCAGAGTCGTGGGAGGTGAGAGGATTCACCAGACAGAGTGGGGAACAGAACAGTCAGATCAACTGAAATGCAATGCTGAGGGGAGCAACGGGCTAGGCAGGAGAGGTCTGCCGCTGCCCTATATGGGTCCCCTCCCTAGCCAGGGTTCGAACTCACGCACTGCTGTGCAGGGCATGCTTCACAGTGTGGCACTTAACCCACTGCGTCACCAGGGAGGCCCGTGGAATTTATCTTCAAAACATTTGTTACTTATAATTTTACATCACATGTTGATATGTTAGATTTTATAAATTAATCGATTTAATGACAAATTAGCATATATTCTTTTTTGTAGTGCAGATTCCTTTTTGACTGTTAAGGTCACTAAAAAGTTCCATCTCCTGTTAGATATTAAATATTTTCATGCTTAAAAACTAAAGGTCACACATTAGTGTATTCAGTGCAATATAGCATTTTTATGATCTTGAAAATATTTATTCAAATCTTGCCATCTTACAACTTGATCTGACTATCACTTGAAGCCTGCTATAGATAATCGGACAATGGAATTTAAAAAAAAAGGAAATTAAACAACTAGTTAAAATTGAACTAAACTAATGATTACTAAAAAATAATTTAGAAGACACCTCTAAATACTCTAAGATACCTTGATGCTCTTTGTAGCAGTAGAAATGTTTCTTTTCTTAAAGCAAGGGAAAATGGTAAGTCTTAAGAGAAAAAAAATACCCACAAAATACCACTACTGTGAAAAAGTTTAAGTCATATTACTACAGTTCAAAATTTGCCATTTCTATTCACTTCTTATCATCAATGTGCTACTAATTTGAAGAAGGATTTTGGTGTTAAGAAGGCAGATACAGGGCCTCCCTGGTGGCCTACTGCTTAGGTCTCAGTGCTATCACCACTACAGCCTGAGTTTGATCCCTGGCTTGGGAGCTAACCAACATATGGCACAGCAGATTTCTCCTTTCTAGCCCATTATTCCCTTTAGCAGTGTATTTCAGTAAATCTGCCTGTTCTGTTCCCCGCTCTGTCTCTGGTGAATCTTCTCATTCCCACCCCCACACCTTTAGCCTACATCCCAGTTCTAAGTAATAAATAAATAAATAAACAAACACACAAATAAATAAATAAATCTTAAAAAGAAAACAGAATAGGTACTGGAATGTTGTACAGTGGTGCTTTTTAAAAGAAACCTATTTTAGGATGCATTAGTTTATTCTGTGTAAAATTAGTAAAAATATTAACAAATATATCTATCACATGTAATATGAAGAATATGGACTTGAGAAATTAAATGCTAATCAATAATGTCTATATTAGGCAGATGGGAAAAAGATGTACGCTTTAAATATATGTACTTTTATTTCTCATTTGTTGAATACATTAGGTATGGACCAATCATTGGCTAAGTGATGAAAACACACTAATAGTAATCGTGGACATTGATAATAGACTGTTCATATATAATTTCAATAAATTTTGGAGTATTACTTTGCCAAAGAATGCTCAAATCTCTAAGGACATTATGGACTGGATATTTGAGTTAACTATAGACACAGGGATAAAGTCAAGGAAAGTTCATTTGAAGGTGAAACATCTCATCTGGTCTTCCAATAAGAGCAGAGTTTGTGATGGGGTTAAATGATTCCCATCCAAAAGAGATTATGTGGAAAGAATAGCAGTTTAGAAGAAATAAGTGATTAGTATGATCAGTGTTAGTATGTGATTAGTATGATGGAAACTCAGAATGCCAGCAAGGTGTTAAGAGCAGGAATGAATATATAGGTGAGTGGCAAAAAGATACATAGACCTTGTACTTTTAACTAAGTAATTAGGTTTTTATTTTGAAAGCCATAGAGAGGTATTAAATGCTATCAAACAGGGAAATATTACAGTAAAATTAATGTTTTAGAAAATTCACTGGAGCAGCAGTAGCAAGGATATAAAAAAGCAGTAATATGGTTGGGAAAAAGCAAATCATTTGGGAAGCCAATATCATTGCACAGACAAGAACTAATGAACACAAAAATAATCAGAGTAGTGTTGGGAATGCAAAATAATACATATATATATATGAATATGCAAATAGAAAAAAAATCTCCTGAAAATGGAAACTAGAAGGGAGTTCCATAGCAGTGAGGGAAAGGGAGAAATTTGACTTGGATATTTGGGACTTATGTGCATCTTATGGCAATGTTTTACAATACAAGGAATTTAGAATAAAAATAGTTTGAGCAAGGTTAGAGCTCAATTTGACGTCATGTCATTTTCAGTATGCTTGAAGGATGCCTAGTGGAGATGTCTGCTGAATAGGTGGTATTGACAATCACAGTCATTTGAACTAGATAAAAGGATTTGAGAGCCTCTCTGGTGGCGCAGTGGTTTAAGCAAAGCACTATGAAGCAAATGCAGCCACTGCAGCAGCAGTTCAATCCCTGTGACCGGCGGGGGAGGGGACCAACATGGCTTAGCAGACCTCTCCTGCCTCGCCAGCTGCTGCCCTGGGCAGTGTGTTTCAGTCAGTCTGCCTGTTCTGCTCCCCACTCTGTCTGGTGAATCCTCTCACCTCCTGCGACTCTGGCCTGTACCCCAGCTCTTGGTTGCATAAATAAATAAATCTAAAAATAAAATTAAATTAAAGGGTTTGAGCGTCATAACTGTAAATGATATGCAATTCATTGTGTTGGGGAAAAAACAAAGAAATCTTTTCTTGTACCACGCTGGTTGCATTGAATCCTCAATTCCTTAATTACTGTGTAACCTTAGAAAATCAATTAGCCTGCTGGGCCCGCCCTGGTGGTGCAGTGGGTTGAGCAACTCGCTATGAAGCAAACCGCAGCCACTGCAGCATGAGTTCGATCCCTGCTGCTGGTTGGGGTGGTGACCCACATGGTGCAGGCAGACCTCTCCTGCCTGGCCAGCTGCTCCCCTCAGCAGTGTGTTTCAATCTGCCTGTTCTGCCCCCTGCTCTGTCTGGTGAATTCTCTCACCTCCCTGCACCTCTGGCCTGTACCCCAGTGCTTGTATGCATAAATAAATAAATCTTATAAAAAAAAAAAAGAAAATCAATTAGCCTGCTAATATTTGTCTCTTTATCAGTAAAGTAGATTTAATATATTAATAATAGCTTGTGCAAATATATGACAATAACTATAATACACTCACAAAAATAGTATACATATCAGGAAAAGTTTTAATCTTATTCCAGAGTGTACAGCTGGGTCTGTAACATTGGGAATATCATCACTCAAAGAACTAGCAATCAGTATGCCAAAAAGAGTGATGAAAAATAAGGGCCAGAAAATGGGAAAAACAAAACATAATTCTGTCATGGGACACACAGTAGAAGGTAACTTCAAAAATAAGAAAATGACCAATAGTTCTAAAGGATGTGGGAAAATCAGTATTACAAATTTCTAAGTGTGTCTACCAGATTTAATTATTAAAGGTCATTAGTGACATTTTGAAAATAGAATACTTTTGTTGGAAGTAGGAGATTAGAGTAAGACATCTCAGTGAGTGGATTGAAGCTATGAAAGTAAAACTGATTGTCAACTATTGTCTAATTCATTCTCTCAGCATACATTTATTGTAAACTTATGCTATATAAAGAATTGTGATCTAATACTAAAGGTCATGGGACTTTTAGTCTAGCAGGAATGCTGTCATTTAACAACTGGTTGTCCATTTAATTTCAATTAAATTTTAATAAATGCTATAAAGGATAGTAAATTGGTACTATGAGACTAGGTACCTGAATTATGAAAGGATTTAAGGTATACTATAGGAAGGAAAATCCTTAATTGACTGAAAGGGTTGTCAAGATGATTAATAAGTCTCAATAATCTAATCAGTTGTACATCAAAAGTAAATCAGGGTTTTGTAAAAAGATGGTGAATTTCACTTTTAACGTTTAGTGTTTGAAATATCTCTATGATATGAAAATTGAATGACAATTTAATAGGCTTGTTTGGTAATTCTTCAATTGCTAAGTTATGAGTTTTGATGAATTTGTCTTTCTTATAGAGGACAAATGAGAGTGCTGAGACTAAGGATTGAGAAATTGTTGCAATGGTTATTTTTGAAGAGGAAATAGCCATTGGTGAGACTTTGTCATAGTGGATAGAAGCAAAGGATGAGTGTGATGTTAGAGAATCCCCGGGTGGACTGAATTTCACATAGGAAAACACAATCAACAACAACATATTTTACTATGCTATCAAGGAAATAACTGAAAACTACCTGATGACTTTAGCAGCCTGGTAGTCATTTAAGTGAACTTAGCATAGTGAACTTAGATGATTTTGGTAAAATCATGGGAAGAAGAAATTAAGTTGGACTAGATCTAGGAGTATGGTTTGAAGAAATTGGTTATGAAAGAAGATAAACATTAAGAGATAGATTTAGAAAGGTGAATGACAAAGGAAATATTTTTTCAATGATATATTGTTTGTGCATATATTCTCTTGTAATTATTTTAACTGTTCTTGAATATAACAAGGAGTTAAGCTAACCTTGGCGTTAGTGACTATCGTCCCTAGTCTGGCAGATGTGCATAAAGAAATAGCACAACTCTATGCTGTTTATGTTTTAATTTCATTGAATATATGTCTGTGGAAAGGGGAAGAATCTACTGTAATCACTTGGTCATTATGAGACAGCTTTGAGAAATGTCTACAAACTAAAATTATTTAGATCTGCCATAATTCCCTAAAAATATTTAAGGAGGCTGTTATTATGATTTTTATTTGATTCATAATGGCTTATTCTCCAGGATGACAATTCTGACATAATGAAAAGAACATTCCACAGTTCAAATACTTAACAGCTGTTTGATCTGGGGCAAGTTTCTTCAGAGTCTGTTTTGTCATCTGTTAAGTGGATATTATCATTATTTTTTTAGGGTTATTCTGATGGTTAAATGAAATAAAATATATAAAATGTCAAATGCCATATACTCAATAAATTATATTTTCCATCTTGTTTTTAAGACTGTTTTTGTAGCATATTGATAATTTCATTTATTTAAATTCAAGTACCAGTCAGTAGTCTCTAATTATAACTTTGATTTTAACATAATGATATTTTAAAATAAAACTAGTAGAAATAAGAAAAGAACATTGATGCTTTCTGGGCTTCCAGAGTTTTAATGGCTTTGCAGCTTATATCATAGGAAATTCTCCAAAAATATGGTTAATAGGGTAGCTGCTACCACCAGGTCTGTGAGAATTGTACCAGTTTTCATCCTTGAGTCTTCCCTCTCCTCCTATGAAGGCTATATTCATATTTTCTAACTGCTTATATGCAATACATAGTTTTTTAAACTCTACAAAGGAGACAGATAGTAATTGGGGCATGAAGGATAGGCTGGTGCACCAGCAGGAAGAACATCTTTCCTTAATTGTACTTTTTGGTTCTATTAAACAGCATTTCAGAATGTCAATAACAAATCATTACTGATTTCTAAAAGCTTAAGAGAAGAAAATGTAATTTGGTTTTTGACTGACAAGATAATTTTATTTATAAGTGAAGGGAAGAGCATATTTCTCACAACATCTTCTTAATTCCATTCAGAGTTGTTGAAACATCATGTCACTCCATATTGCAACATGTAGAGCATTAGTTTTAATAACTTAACTTTAGTTGGATGCTTTCTAATGTTGTAGTAAATACTACTATTATAAAAAAAAAAGTAGATTTAAAAAAATTTTTTGTCCCACACAATTTTTCCATTTTAAACATTTTAAAAAAAGAAAGCCTAAATTCTATATTTCTAAAGAATTGGTTGCTAAATTATAAATATAGAATATTAAATGTTTTGTGTAAATCATTTTGAAATTGAGATTCAAAATAATAAAACTACCTTGTATTTGTATGTGTTATAATTCAGAATACTATTTTATCTACATTTGCTAAACACCCTCCTCATAAATCCTATGAGATTGACTTAGTCAACTGTTATCCTTGACTTTCTACCTTCAACACACTTTAGCCTCATTATTTCCTTTTATCAGACATGCAAAAGAATAAATTTTAACTATGAAAAAATATATAAACAACAGTACAAAAACTTTATAGAAGATGTAATGTTTAGTATTCCTAGTTAATATACTATTTTTAATATACTTTAAATTACTTCATAATTTGCTTAACACATACATACCAGATCCCTCTCAGTCTGAAGAGAACATAAGACCTATTTATTGTCTTATATCAAAATAGTCCAAGCCGAGCTCGTTATTGGACAAATTGCTCAAATGGAAATCTTTGTTCTTTCAAATTACCCCTAAGATCTTTTTGAGATGTCACTAGTGTTCTGCCTCTTGCATACTAAATACAGTTATTTTAGTTTCTTATCTAGTTACAATGCTACCTCCTCTAGCAATGATTCCCAGGGAATGTCCTTCTGTTGTATAAAGCTTTCTTTCACTGGTTACCTCTGAAGGAAGCTCAAGTATAAGATAGAATGGGTATTACTTTCTTCTTGACCTTATCAAAAAGTGTGTACAAGACTTTCCCTTTACTTCAGAACAAAATTAAAATCAAATCAAAACTAAGATTGTGCTAGAGCCTTTAGGATAACACAAAAAGGATAACACACCTATTCTTTTTTTTTTTAAGATTTTATTTATGCATACAAGAACTGGGATGTAAGCCAAAGATGTGGGGAGTGAGAGGATCCACCACAGACAAAGTGGGGAGCAGAACAGGCAGATTGACTGAAATGCATTGCTGAGGGGAGCAGTGGACAAGGCAGGAGAGGTCTGCTGTGCCATGTGGGTCAACTCCCTAGTCAGGGAGTGAATTCAGGCAGCAGTGGCTGGTGATAGCTTGATAGTGCTGAAACTTTAACCCTTGCGCCACCAGGGAGACACCAACACACTTATTCTTTAGGGTTTCTGAATATAATGTCAACTGGTACTGGGCACATTTTTTTCTTAAGAGACAGATGCCTCAATTTAACTTCAAGTTTCCTCATTGCACCTCTTTGTCTATCTTCTGACTGACTTCCCCCTGACAGGAGTTTTCAAATATCTATTTGCCATGGAGGGAATTTACCAAATTGTCACCCCAATTAAGACAGTCACCAGGAGGGGATTAAGTAATCTCTTTGCCCCATTAAAGCACATCATAATGCTCTTCTAGATTGACTTCTACCTCCATTGTTCATTTCAGAAGACTTTCCCAACCCATACCTCCTTTAGTGTGTCATCTGGCACTATGACTCTCAGGTGATAATCTTGGTCTAAAATAACATTTCTCACAGTCTTGATAGCTCAGTCTAAAGTAGTACATGTGTGAGACAATAACATTCTGATCCATGTTGTACTTCACCATGTTTCATTTTTCTCTGTAGGAGGAGGGAAGGGAATATGAGAAGTACACTTTCTTCCCTTCAGTTGTCTCCCTTTAATTATCAATATCATTTTTCTATTGCTTCAATAAGAACACACATATTCTTTTAAAATGAATAATGTTTCAGGCAGGAAGCTACCTAGTTCTGATTTGTAAGATTTAGGGGGAATATATCTAACACTGTTTATAGAGGTTGGATTCTTCTCATAGATACACCAGTTACATTACTGAGCCAAACACTTTCCATCTCAGTCTAAAATATCCTCACTCAACTTTCACACTGTATCCAAGACTTCCCCCAAAACATGATATATGGATATCTGAATAAAAAACTGGATCATATAGAGTGGTCCCTCTAACAATATAACATTAGTTGGTTCCCAATATAATTCTGAAAATTTCCATCCTAGAAGGCAAAAAGTGCAGATAACTCTTTGTACAACTTTGTAAAAAAGTTTTAGGTTCAATCCTTTCTAGTCAACTCAAAATATTTCCTTGATAATTCTCTAGTTTTTCTACTTAACAGAGTTTCAAGTGGGTATATATCTGAAAATATTATGTATTTTATATGTATAGATATATATCTTCTTTGTAATATTTAATTTACCAACCCACCAGTGTCAAATATGAAAATGATTGAAGAAATTGGAGGACCTCCTGGTGGTATAGGGGTTAAATCTCAGCACTAGTTCACTACCGTGGCCTAAGTCCCATCCCCACCCAGGGAGCTAACACATATATGGTGCAGCAGACCTCTCCTGTCTTGCCCGCTGCTCCCCTCAGCAGTGTATTTCAGTAAATCTGCCTGTTCTGTTCCCCACTCTGTGTGGTGAATCTTCTCACCCCTTTCCCCTCTGGCCTCCACCCTAGTTCTTCTCTTCATGAATAAATAAGTCTTTAAAAAGTGAAATAAAGAAATTGGAAGTGGAACTTTTAATGGACGTCAAACTAAAAAGCAAACAACTGTGCTAAGGTTATCTTTCCATAGTATGTCCATCCAACCTAAAAATGAACATTTAATTAACGCTGACATTACCAAAAGCCTTTTGTTGCTTTTCTCCTCTGCTCTTACTTGCCATTCAGAATCAATCAGTTTGTCTGTCAATGAAAACAAATAGCATGCAGATATTTTAATCTGCAATTGTGAAAGCATATATATTTAAGCTTATTAATTTAAAAATTTTAAAAAGATTTATATATTTATGCATACAAGAACTGGGGTGTAGTCGAGAGTTGTGGGGGCCAGGTGAGAGGATTCACCAGAGACAGAGTGAGGAACAGAACAGGCAGATCCACAGCAGTGAAATACACTGCTGAGGGGAGCAGTGGACGAGGCAGGAAAGGTCTGCTGTACCATGTGGGTCAGCTCCCAAGGCAGGGATTGAACTCAGGCTGTAGTGGCTGTGATGCTTCATAATGTGGTGCTTAATCCCTTGTGTCACCAGAGAGGTCCCTTAATTAAAAATTTTATCAATAACTGTAATTTTTGACATATTTTAAATTTGAAGGATAAAAATAGTTTTGCCTATAAACATATATTTCATTTTACTTTCTGAGTGAGCATGTTGCCCTATATACTGTAATAGGTACCCTAAATATGCCTTGATGACAGAAGTGGTGAAATCCATTTATTTTTCAACTTCTTAGTACCTGGATTCTTGTTCATTCACATTCTATCTTATTTTAAGTTTTCATTATCTCTCTCAGCATATTTTCATATTTTCAGAACCTTCTCAATTACTTTCTATCCTGCCAAAATCTTCTGTTCCAATCCATCCTACAAATTAAATTACAGATTAATGTTTGTATATCTATCATGTCACTATTTTTTTCAAAGACTTCAGGGGTTCCTCATTGTTTTCTAAATTTTTATGAAATTTTAACTCTGGTATTTTCTTTTGTTGCTTAGTAATTTCCTCTTTCTTCCTGTAATATTTTCTTCATCAACCTTATATTCTGGACAAATGGAATAACCTTCTGTTTCATAAACTTACTCTCCAGAGTCATTTCAAGTCAAGTTGTAATACTGTCATCTTCAGGGAATGTTTCTGAAATTTTTAAGTATGCAAACCACATCTTTTCAAAACCATCCTGCCTCCAGAAATGTAAATAGATCTGTTTTGTGGAAAATCTCACAGTGTAGAGGCACAGTAGGTCTTTGACTGATTAGCTATTTGGAATTAAAACCTTATTCAACACAATTACAGTTCTACCTCCTGACAAGACCCCCAGTGACATTTTGTGGAAGATCATCACAATAGGTTCTTCCCATAGCATCAATTTATTTGATAACCACCACCCCAAATCCAGTTAATTCACAAATTACTATATTTACTCTAGTATTTCCTGAATTAGCTTATACAATGATTTTGTTCTTTATTTTTTGAAACATCTTCCTAAGTAAATGTAGTTAATTGAAGTTATAATATCAATATAAAATGAATATATCTATATATAAGAAAATTGATCTTTTAAAATAAAGCTGTTCTATACAGAAGCAGGAAATAAAGGGAAATGTTTAGCTATGAAGCATAATTTTAGAAAGACTCCTAATATCTTATAGATGTGAACTTTTATGCTCTCTACTTAACACTGGGAAAAGAATCTGGGGAGAAGCTTACAGAATATGGATCCTTTATATTATTATAGCGACCCCCAAAAATAGTTTTGTAAGTGTCATTTTCTTGTCAAATTAAAAGTATACATACCTATTCATTTTTTTCCAGATGATATAATTTTTTTTTCATTTGACTTTTCACCTCTGTGTACTGTATTGTTGAGGCATGCTGCTTCTCAAACTACAGTAAGCAGGACCAAAATGAATACTAATGCCAAGCTGACCTAAGTTTTTTGTGTTCTCTGAACACTATACATGCTTATACCCCTAGCCACTGTTTTCACTAAATGTAAGCATTCAATTGCAAATATTGTGAAGAATCTGATGCCAAGATCCAGATTTAATCAAATATCATATATCTTTTTAAATTTTAACTTTTCAAGGACTAAAATATTTTAAACCTGATGTTTTTCCTTTATGGATTTTGTAGGACACAAAACATAAGGATGAGATAACTGAATTTGGGATTGTTATGCCCCAAAGATGAGATTTTTGTTCCTTCAAGTCTGTTGACTTTTTCTTTCATTTATCCGTTCATCCATCTTTCTCCACCACTTATTGCCTTAAAAAAACATTGTATCTCTTCATCCTAGACACAAGAGAAGAGATATGTAAATCCAAATCACCTTTCTTCCTCCTACAGAAAACCATGTATAATAAACATAAAACTAGAATTTATTTGAAGAAAGATTTTTTGTAAGTACAGAAACCTAGATATGTTTTATTCTTGCAAAGTGAGTATAGTACTTTCCTTCTCTATAGGAGGGAAGAAATAGTTCATTAAAATGTAAATTAAACATATGAAGCATAATAACATGTCGTACTGCTCAGACACCAGGTTCAATAAGAAGCCTTTAGAAAACTATAATTGCAAAAACATGTTTATGTGGTACACATCACACTTATTTGCACTTGTTAGTTATATTACTTACTTGTGGAGTATTTTTAAACAAAACGTATGGTTATGTTTACTATTGGTCAACTACTAATGCCTATTTTCCGTCCTATATCCTATTCTGCATAGACTTTGCTTTTAACTACTTACTAAGAAATACAGATTGCCTCATATGCAAATATAAATAAAGTTAATGACCTGGAAAATCACAATTAAAACAACTCATATGCTTTATAAAAATTAAAGTAGTTACTGGAGTGGGGAAAAGTGTGTGGGTGGGAGGATGGTAGAGCTCATCAACCTGAGAGTGAGAATAGCACTAGAGTTTGGTGATAGGTGGGGTGAGGTTTATACATACATGGAGATGAAAATCACCCCTAAATTTACATATTTTTATTAATTGATGGTAAATTAGTCAAATTTAAAAAATAATACTGATTGAAGTAGTAATGTCTGTTGATTTTTTTCTTTCATTTACCCATGCATCATTCTTTCCTCCTTCCACTTGCTTACATTTGTTTATCTTAGACACAGATGAATTTATATAACTGCCTCTTCATCTGTATTTTACTAAACAATCTCTTCTAAGCTATAGAATACTCTTATCACCTTATTACTTAAAAACTTAGCATTGCATATTTTTTATCAGCAGATTCTTAATAAATGTAATTTGAAGATGCAAATTATGCTGCTAAGAATTTAATTTTTTATGCCTACTATAAAACTTCTTTTTATAACCATATGATTATTTTTATTGATGGTTAAAATTTACCTGCATGACATTTTTGTTATGGTGATTCCATTCAATTACTTTAAATTACTTTGAAAGACTTGTTTGTTTTTACTCAGATAGTAAGTCATTGCATTCACATGTGAAAGTCTAGAGAAAACAATGCAGCATGAAACATTGTTCGGAAGTCCTCATGTCAACTGTTTCTTTTCACAATGAAATTCAAGTTACCTAGAATTCTATGTTCAACAGACACTTTTTTTTTAGCTTATGGTTTCTACCATTTTTTTTAAAAAAAATTTTTATTAATATGATTTTTTTAAATTTGCATATACTTGCCATCAGTTGTAATCCCCATGTATTCCCCATCACCACCTCACCAGTGCACCATCACCTCAGTCCCTCGTGCTCCCATCTACCCTCAACCCTCCCCCTCCCCTCCCCACCAAGTGTCCCCAGTCTGTCCCTGTCTCCTCATTTTTGGTTTTTGTGTCTTTATTGCTGTTATTTTTATTATTATTATTGTTCTTATTCCTTTCCTTGATCTTTATTTGGTTCCCTTATGTTCCTCCTAAGGGAGGAACCATCTGGTATTTTTCTTTTGCCTTCTGACTTGCTTCGCTAAGCATAATCCCCTCCAGATCCATTCATGTTCCCATGAATGAGTCTAGTTTTTCATTTCTCAACAGACACTTTTAAAGCTGGAATAGGATGTAATTACAAAGTCAGAGACTCTCCATGGAAAAGTCTTGCTTTGAGATTACTGATATTCACCTCTGTTCATAACTGAGTGTATATCGACCAATGGAGAAGTTTATAAATTATTTTAATCATGGTTAATTTTATACATAGCTGTAATACTTAACAAATGTAATATTTACCATATTGACCATTTTTGATTATAAAACTTAATGACATATTTCACATTGTTGTGCAACAATCACCAGTATCCTAAATGAGACTTTTTAGCAGCTTTTGAATCTTGAGAGGAACACATATTCCACATAAAATCTATAGGTTATTATTTCTGAGTATTTTGTAACAGATACAGCTTACATGAACTTTAACCTCCCCCAAATAGTTTGTATTTTCTTTAAAATATCTACATTTTTTTTGTGTTGGTAGAAATCATAAAGTGAAACATTTAATTTATACAAGTTATATCAATGCAAAATGAAACAGTGTTCAAAGTCTCATAATAAGTAGTGACACTCAATGTTATAAAGTTTTAAATAATAGGTATTAAATTTTATGATCCAAATGGAATTATATTTCAATCAAAATTTATTTTCTGAACACTACTCTGAGATTCTGAGATGTAAATGGTATAGAACTGAATGGCCTAAGTCTATTTCTAAATTCTTCCAAATGTATTTAATGTGTTTATAGATCATGCATATCCACAATGATCAATGTATAAATTCTTACTAGACCCCATATGTTATCCAAATAATAGACAGAATAGTTCAGTGAATTCTTCTTATTTCCTTGTTTATTGATATTTCTATCTAAATAATCATCAAGTATTATTCATTTAACCAACGTCATTAATTACTTATATAAAACAATTATATTAGAGTGAGTTTGTATTCAACTTCAACCTTTTAGTAGGACTAATTATAGAAAGAAGCATAAATTCCTAGAAACTAAGGCTAACACCTTAGGTCTGGATATACTTATTTAAATATCATTGCTGGAAATTTTTTTGAAATTCTTTCTTTCCTTTTTAAAATAAATATATAGTGAGCTTGATGCAAACATTTCACATTGAATGAGAATAATCTTCATGAAGTTTGTTTATTAGGAGCTACTGAAGGTTTGTTCAGTTACAGTAATGATAGAGTAGAAAAGGAAGCCTAGTGGATAAGATGTCTGAAACTGGCAGAAACAGATTAATTATGATCTCCCTCAGTCATTGAAAATAGTGGTTTAGAGCACGGTCTTGGAAACACAATTGATTACCATTTGAATCCCAGACCTTCCATATCATAAACTATTGTATTGAGGAAAGTTTATTTCAACAGTCAGATTTAGTTTTCTGTATGGTAAACATATAGCAATTATATTAATAATTTATCATTTATATTATGATTTATAATATCAAAATTAAAAGTATCCAAAAATCTGTTAAAAAGAAATAACAAGTTTTGGTGAGGGTGCAGAGAAGAGGGAATCCTTGTGAACTATTGGTGAGAATATAAATTGGTGCAGGCACTCTGGAAAACAGAATGGGGGCTACTCACAGAACTAAAAACAGAACTTCCATATGATCTAGCTAGTCTACTTCTGGGAATATATATGAAGAAATAAAAAATACAGGCTCAGAAATATATATATACCCCATGTTCATTGTAACATTCATTTACAATAGCTAAGATGTGAGTACAACCTAATTGTCCACTAATGGATGAGTAGATAAATAAAATGAGTTATATAGGGCTGTATATGAAATAATTATATATTTATGTATATCTATTTTTCATTTATCTAGATTGAAATATATATTATATAGTTATATATATTATATATATAATGGAATATTTTACTTGGCCATAAAACAGAATGGAATCTTGCCATTTGCAGCATGAGTGAATATTGAGGCCATTATGTAAAATGAAATGTCACATCAGACAGAGAAAGACAAATTCTATATGATCTTCATTATATAGATAATCTAAAAAATAAAGCAAAAACAAAACAAGGCAACAAGAAAACCAAGCTCCCATATATAGAGAAGAACTTGGTGATTACTGTTGATTGCCAGAGGTGGTGAAAGAGGTCCAAATGTCAAACTTCTAGCTTCCATTTATAAAATAATTAAGTCATGGGCATATAAAATGCAGAAGGTGACTATTGCTAATAATTCTGTATTACATATTTTATAGTTGTTAGAGTAGGTCTTAAATGTTCTCATCATAAGAAAAATAATGTAACTGTATGACAATAGATATTAGCTAGATTTATTGTAGAGATCATTTTGCTCTGCATACAAATATCAAATTTTTATGTGATACATCTAAAACAAATATAATGTAACATGTCACATATATGTTAATAAAAAAGAGGAACTCTTCAAGGAAAAAATGTCAACCTCATAGTGTAGGCCTAAGGAATAAATGAGATCATCTGTGCAAATCACTTAAACTCACTGTCTGACATACAATAAATGCTCAACAAATGGTGATGGTGTTCTGCAAGCAGAAGATAGTGACAGTGATGTGAGAATAAAGAAAGGACAAGTCAGAATAAATGAAAATAGAAAATTATACCTAGGTGTTTGAAGCTTGTTGTCATCTCCATAACTAATTTTCTTATTTTCTGTTGCTGCCAGAGTATATAGTGTTGCCAAGCTATCTGTACTTCTAACTGTGACACTCAACACTGCCAATCCTGATTATTGTTTTATGTCTTCATTTTATGTTTTTTGTTTCCTTCTAGTTTTATTTATATAAATTTGCTTTTTTTTTGGTGAGTTTTAGCAGACAAGGAATTAATTTCTATTCAGCAGACAAGTCCTCATAATATTTAATAGCAAGTGTTTTTAGTCTGTCTTTATTTCTCTCCATTGTGTTTCAATTTTTTTTTTATTTCTAGAAGTGCATACTCTGACCAATAGCTCACCTTCCCCCTGCCCCACCTTTACCCAGAATCTGGTAAACACTCAGGTCTTTGTTTCTAGGAACTTGACTTTTTTTAAATTCCACATATTGTTAATAAAATATAGTGTCTTGCTCTGTTTGATGCACTTCACATAGTATAAAGTCCACAAGGTACATCTGTATTGTTACAATGGCAACGTTTTCCAGTGTGTGTATGTGTGTTTGTTATATCTTATTTCTCCATAGAGGAACATTCAATATGTTCCATATCTTGACTACTGTGAATTAACATTGAACTGCATCTATGAGTGGTGATCTTCCTACCAAATCTTGATTTCATTTCCTTTGATATGTACCCAGAAGTGGAATGTATGGATCATCTGATAATTCTATTTTAATTTTTTTGAGGAATTTCTATTTTATCTCCATAGAGGCTATACCAATTTACAGCTCCTCCAATATTTTCCAAGGATTCTCTTTTCTCCACATACTCATCAGTGCTTGTTATCATTTATTGTACTAATATTAAGTGTTCTAACAGTCTTAAGGTAATAATTCATTTGTGGCTTAGTTTTTTCTGTCTTGGTTTAATCCCAATTAACAAAAATTTTGGTAGCATTTTTTAAGTTGGGGTAACAATTGGTTTATAACACTTGGCTATAGCCTTGGTTATATGATCTAAGAGTATAGATCATATAACCTCTCCAGATGTTTGCAACATACCATGCCACCAAAGCATCTTCAGTTTTCCACAAGGCTCTCTTGGCACCCTCCCTTCCTTAATTCTCAAGCCCATCTTCACCCTCTAGTAGCTTCAGTTCTGCAGCCGTATTTCTAGAGTTTGTTTTGTTTTAGTTATGTCTGTTGCTATTTTGTTTTTTTATATACAATGAATGGGTGAAATTATCCAGTAATTTTCTTTCTCCTTCTGACTAATTTCACTTACTGTAAGCCCTTCCAGTTCCATCCATAGATTTGCAAATGGCAAGATTTCATCTTTTTTAAATGAGTTCCCTGTGCATATATTCAACATTTTCTCTTTTATTGATTTGTATATTTATGCATAGAAGAACTGGGGATGTAGGCCAGAAGTGCAGGGGTTAAGGATTCACCAGAGACCAAGTAGAGAGCAGAACAAGTGGACTGACTGAAATATACTGCTAAAGGGAGCAGGGGCAAGACAGGAGAGGTCTGCTGAGTCACCATATGTGGGTTGGCTCTCTGACTAGGGATCCAACTCAGGCTTTTGAAGTGATAGTGCTGAGACTAAAGCCCTCTGGCAACCGGGAGACCCTATTATCATAAATATTTTTATAACTCATCCGTTATTGGGCACTTAGGTTTAAATTTTTTATTTCCTGATGATTAGTAGTGTTGAACAGATTTTTATCTACCTATTTTTGGATCCTTTTCTATAGCACATTTAATATGAAGTTTGTTTGAGTTTGGGGTTGGTGAGATTTTGTGGTCCAGGAGCAGATACCAATTTGAGCAGTTAGGATGGAGCATTTTGAGGGGGCAAAGGCAGTCCAAGGCAACAAAGCTAAAATTGTTGAAGGAAGGCAGTTTTGAAGACATCTGATCCTCCTCAATAATTGTACTGAGAATCAGTCCTAGTATTCACTTTACTTAGAGTTCTTTTTTCCCCTTTCTAGAGAAACCCTGTCATCCTCACTCATATGTGAGCATATTGTAGACTTTGTTTTATTTATTTCTAAACAATAAATCTCTGAGACTTAGTCCAGTGTCTACCACATTCTGTCATAATAACATATTATATTACAACCTTGTAATAGATTTAATTTTGCCAAATCTGATTTGCACATTATATATTTAACTATTCACTGGTGTTAAATTTTTATAAATTACTTACAATATTTTGTGGGACTAGGAAGAGATTCAATACCATAAGTACAAATAACCAGTCAATTTTATCAAATTTAAATTGAAAATTAAGAAATAGCAAAAGCCATAGAGTGCTTTACTTCTCTTTCTGGTAGAACTTAACTGGTTACCCTGGAGGAAATGTCCTTTAAATTATAAAAATATTTTACCAATAATATTAAACCGTTAGTGATTTCTCATTAGTTTCCCACCTAAGAAAGATTACATAACTTACACACAATTACTTTTTTGGTATGTTTATTTCTTTATAGCACACTCAAAATTTTACTTCATACAGTGAAAATAGTTTAGTTTTGATTACACTTGTTATTGATATTGTGTACAAAAATGTATAATATATGTAAAATAGAAGAAAAATTTATTTTTGAGGATAAATTATTGTTATTATTCAAACCACTTATTAAAAAATAAATGATTGAAAGTAACTTCAAATTTAAAAATAGAAAAGATGAGTTTCTATACCAAATGAGGCAACTGTGGTAAGAATAAGCTGTTAAAACATATGTGTGTTTCTGAAGAAGTCTAATACAAAATTGTAACCTATTTTAAGAAAAGAAAAAACTTGAAAGGTAGAGTTCCAAACCCAATATTTAGACAATAAAATTATGCCATAGCAGAAGAATAGAGACTTGTAAAATAGCCAGCTTATACTTAAACATGGTTAGTTCTCCATGTGTTAGAAATACCTAATACCACAGATGTTCAGTACTTAATTTTGTAAATATAATACATGACAAATAGCTAGTGTAATTCATTAAATCTATTTGTAATCTATTTTTTTGGATGTTTCAGTAGATACAAATATAATTCTAGAACACCGAGTTTAAAACTATATTAAAAATGTTTTATCTGAGATATACAATATTAGATAATTGCATTAAATAGTAAATTTTTTCCAAAAGTTAGCTATTAAATTAGCTGACATTAGGTTTTCAGGTATATAATTTAATTTACTGTTTATCGGTAATAAACAATTCATTCATTTCTAGAAAAATGCTGTTCTTTATTATGTGCTAGGGAAAACTAGATTGAAATAAATACCTCTGTAATATTACAAATAGTTGACTTTTCAAATGCAAATAAGTTGCACCTGATGTTATTTAATATAATGCAATTTATTCATATTTTAGAATAATTTTATTACTTCTTACCTGTAATATATACCATTTTGTTCTCATTATTTTCAAAGATAGGAAAGAGAGCACAATGAAATTGTCCCCAAGCCTCAATCAATTAAATTCCCTTATTATAGATGTTAACATTGCAATAGAATTGAAGTAATGTTACATTAATTCAGTTTACACAAGTCATGAATGTAATACTTTTCTAATTTTTTTTGTGAACAGAGTAGAATATTGTTTAAATACAGGTGCAAAAATTGGTCATTAATTTTTGAAAAAATAAAGGTTCAATTAAATAAAATCTAAGAAAAATGTAGTCAATAATATAAAGAGCAAGAAATCATATTATAAGCTCATAAGTGTTATATTATTTCCATTCATGAGTTTTTGGGGATAACCATTACACGTCAACAACTATATCTTCCATTTTCTTGATATTCTATATGAACATAACTGAATATGAGTTCTTTTGGGGGACATATGCAGGGTGGTTTGTTTTTAATTGAATTAATGATAATGAACTATGTTTTCACATAGAAAATATAAATAAAATTATGTTGCTTAGAACCATTAATTGAATATATTTCTTAGGGTCTAACAAAGATCTGGGAATGTTTTTGTTTTTATTAAAATCATTCTAGTCTAGCTCTATAATATACACAATAGCTGGTCATATTTTGATTTGTATCTAAAATTAACATCTGTAATCTAGTCAACAAGTTCTTTCATCAGTATTTCCATTTCATACCCTCTCCTGGTATTAGGTGTTTCTTTTCTATGTAAACTCTGTGAGAATTTCTATCCTTATACCACTTTCATTTTCAATCTAGAGATGTTTTGGAAACGTTAACTAATAGATAATTGCCATTCAACTAAATGAACAGAGTTTGAATCTATTTATTTTTGTCTTTAACAGGGCAAATCAGGATATAACAAACATGGTGGTTCTTTGAGTATATAAAAGTTCTGCAAATACTCTATAAGGTGCTCAGCTACCAGTGATAAAGAAGAAAAATCTGTCTCTAAGCATTTGCAATATCAGCAGGCATTGGTAGGGGTTACAACAGAGTCACTAGTTACAGGGCAAAAAAAAGGGCTTTTTACTCTAAACTTCTTGAGTCTAAAGGAATGTTTGCAATTTGTAGGACATCTTCAGTCACTGCTATAATGATAGTGACATTTATTTTTATGCAGTGACAACTAAACTAATTAAGAAAACTAAAACTCATTTTTCCATAGGATTAGATTAGTATGTTATAAAATTAAAGAAATTACCCTTCTTTTATTTCCTCATTGCCCAGAGAAAGATGTTTTTATTTTGGGTAAATATGCCTGCCTCAGTGTTTGTGCATACAAAACAAACATGTTTATCAAGATTTTTATTCAAGCATCCAGAGTGGTATATCTTAGGAATATAGCTGTCATATTATATATAGACATTAATTTTTATATAGACTTATAATGTTAAGTTAATCTCTTTTGCTATGTTCTAAATATTTGCTATTTTTAGATACCTGAATACTTAAGAAAATAGCATTTATATATTACTTTACTGTGCAAATAATAATTACTAGGATACATAGGCTACCTGAACTTAATATTTTTTTAGTAGATACAAAGAAAACATTTTATTTTATTATTTTATTATTTATTAGATTTAATTGTATTTGACATCATTTGTAGTCCCCAGGGGGTTCCCACCACCATTTCACCATTTACCCCTGCACCATCACCTCAGTCCCCTGTGCTCTTTATGCCCTCATCCTGGTCTTTACCCTCCCCTCCCTCCCCCCCCCCCATGATCCGGTCTTTGATCTTTTGATCTTGTTGAGTTTTTATTTGTTTGTTTTTGGAATATTTTTGACTACTGTCTTGTCTGTATTTTAAGTATATGTTGTTTTCTATGAGTTCTTTTGTAGCAAGTACTAGTCACAATCAAAGCCTTTTCAGGTTGGGGGTGGGGGTGTATAGCTTGCTACATAAATAGAGCTACGTTCTATAAACATATCACATACAAATCGTGTCTTTATATTTGGCAATCTAATCAACTAGGTTTTAGGAACAAATAGTGGGGGTTTCAACCTTGCTTAAGAAATATCTTTACAATGGTATTTGGGCAGTAAAAGTTAGGTGTTTTTAGAATCAGTAATACATTTTTTGATTAGATCTGGTTTGCTTTCTTTGACAGCTGTTATAGTTGGCTGTGTATGGTAAAATATGATCAACTCAGTCTAATGTAACTTTGCATCTGACACAGCATTCATAAAGGAAACTAATTGGCTGTTTTGCACTATAAAGAAAGAACTTTAATTAAACTGATGTATTTGGTTTCGTAGGTCAACAATGTCATAAAAATTCTAAATAAATGATAGCAAATAACATGATAACAGTGTTCCCTGCATGCTTTTAAATGGTGCTCCTAAAGACTACATTTTTATTAAAACAATCTCCAAATCATGAATATTAATCAAAAAGAATTCAAAGTAATGCACATATTCACCCATACCATAATTTTTCTTTTGACTAAGAAAATAACCCACATGTAAACCTCAAATTAAAACACTTGATGAGTCTTAAACTAAACCCAATATTAAGGTACTAAACCACAAAATAAAACTAAATGTTTTATAAAAACATTTAATAAAGTAGGGGCATTGGTTATTTAAAGTACATGCCAGTGAATATATCTGTCTTATATTATGAATTAAATATACATGGTCAATACAACAATCAGAAGAATATATGACTTACTAAGTTTATTTCCTTTAGTAAGAAAACACAGTTTATTAATAAAATATTAAGTAGACCTTTCACTACATCTAATGTATTTTAGGAGAAGATAAGTCATTTAGATATATAATCCTTTGCTTGTGATGAAACAGCCTTGCAAGAGGAGGAACAAAGGAAAATTACCATTAATATAATGAATAAATAAGGCATTCGTTTGTGGGGTGTGTGTGTGTGTGTATGTGTGTGTGTGTAGATGGTGGAAAGATAGAGCAGTAACAAAAGATTTACGTTTTGATCACAAACGTGGGTTGCTGCAGCAGACAATGCATCTCTGCAGTATGAGTGAATGACTCCTCAAAATTTGAATCTTCACCTTTCTGAGACTGGATTCTAATTTGATCCCAAACAAGATCCAATAATCCAGTTGCCGCTGACTATATTTTTTATCCAACAGTGCATTTCAATAGGGCCAAAGATGTACTGGTTCATTTTTGCATAACACTAGCTTTCCTTCCTTTCCCTTCTTGGTTAATATAAAAGTGTGCCTAGTTTAGAGGAAATAAACAAGTATTTTTTAGAAATGAAAACTTCCCTCTGTGTACTATTGAAAGCATCTGAGGAATCACTCTGCAACACCAGATAAAACTGAATTCTGCATATGTATTTTCTATATTGTTGACTAAAATGGGATGATGAGAATAGTTTTGGCACTAAACTGACATTTCATTTTACTTGAGTTGTGCTCTACTTTAGTATAGAACATGGCAAGCCAGAAAGCAACCAGCTTGGATTGGCTTGAATTTTGGTGCCAAAATTTCTAATCAGAGTCCAGCATATGGGGCTTTTGAACAAGGAAATGATGTTAAATATCTGGTTGTGCATTTGGATTGCTTCAGAGGCATGTGGGTTTTGCCTGGTAATCTTAGAGGTAGCTGGAAGCTGGTGGGGGTGGGGGTTGGGCTAGAACAGCTGTGGCCACTCTACCTTTAAGTGGCCTAAATTACCCTTGGCCATCCCACCTTATCTACATGAAAATTTCTCTTTGGCTTCATGAGCCCTTTTCTAAACTGCTTAGTTATTTGATGAAGGCTTATTTCTAGTTTTAGAAATGAAATTGTTGCTATAGTAAAGTCAAACTGGTGAATATTTAATTGAATATCTGCTCTGCAACAAGCAATATATGTCTTGTATTCATTAAATAAAACCATAGTTAAGGGCAGTTCTGAAGCTCAGCAAACTTCTATACGCTTCATTTTCCTCATCTGTAAAGTAGGAATCTTAGTGGAGTTACTACACATAGTGTTGAACAAAGCACTGGCAGCTTTAGAAAGCCTGGGGCTGTTTCTACTCTATTCTCAGCTGATCTCACTGAATCCTTATGATTTTAAAAACTGTCTGCAATCTGATGACTCCCACATTTGTTTCTCAAGTTGTTTTTCTCTCCCCAAAATGCAGATTCTTACTCTCAACTTCTTAATGTTATCTCAAACGGAACTCCTGATTTTATGACCATAATTTTTTTTATAATCTCCCCTGATTCAAGAAATTGTAAATCAATCCTTTCAGTTTGCAGTTTCCAAAATTTGGAAGTAATTTTCAAATTTATTTTTTTCCCTTTCACTTCATATGTGACCTGTCAGCCAAATCTGTCATCTCTATCTTCACATTTTATATCCAGAATCTGATCACTTCTCACCATCTTTATCACTGCCTCCTGGTCCAAGCCACACTTATCTCTCAACATGACTATTATAGAACTTTCACACCCTTACATGTATATTTGCACTCATTCATTTTACTCTGAACACAACGGAGTGACTTTTCTAAAGTGTAAGATCTTACCACTTCTCTGCTGGAAAAAAACAAAAAAGCCACTTCTAAGACCCTATTCTGTCCTCAGCTCTTTCCCTTCTCCCTCACCTTCCATGACCTCCTGTTCTTGGACTTGCCAAGCCTGTTCTTCCCTCTGGGCATATGCTTTGTTTTTCCCCCAAACCTGAAGTGTTCTTCCTTTAGATATCTTATATCATATACTTTGGATATCTTATAGCTTTTTATTACTCATTCACTTTTCTGACCTTTCCTCTGTACACAGTCAATAAAATCAGTGGTGGGCAAGTCTTCAGAAACAGTCTGGTGTGGAAAGCTCTGTTCCTTTAAACAGGATATATTCTAGACACCATCCAGGTCTGTGTACAGATCTTACCTTCTCAGCAAGGACCATTCTCTTAAAATTACCAACCACCTCCTAACATAAGAATTTTTCTTCTCTATTTTTCTCCATAAAAATACCTGCTTTTTACCTCCTCCAATAGAACATAAGTTTCAGAAAAGCATGGATTTTGGCCTTTGTTTGTTCACTTCTGTATCTCCCAAGTCTATAATAGCGCCTAGTACATATTAGGCACATAGTAAGTATTTGTTGAGTGGTTGAATTAATTTATTCTGTGAGAAATTACTGAGTACTAAATGCATAGCATTGGATTAAGTGCTATTGATACTTATGACAAAGAAAGGATAAACTATAGCTTCAAGAAAATTAAAATAAAAGTTAGGAAATGAAGGATATACATATTTCTAGTATAAGACAGAACATGAAAAATGGCATTAAAAATTAGAAGTAATTTTGGGGGCCTCCCCGGTGGCGCAGTGGGTTAAGCAACACACTATGAAGCAAACCGCAACCACTGCAGCACGAGTTCGATCCCTGCTGCCGGCCAGGGTGGGGACCCACATGGCGCAGCAGACCTCTCCTGCTGTGCCCGCTGCTCCCCTCAGCAGTGTACTTCCATTGATCTGCCTGTTCTGCTCCCCTCAGCAGTGTACTTCCATTGATCTGCCTGTTCTGCTCCCTGCTCTCTGTGGTGAATCCTCTCAACACCCCCCCACACACACCTCTGGCCTGTACCCCAGTGCTTGTATGCATAAATAAATAAATCTTTAAAAAAAAAAAAGAAGTAATTTTGATAAACTAGAATCATTTATAGAAACATGGATGGAGTTAGAAGGAATTATACTCAGTGAAACAAGTCAGAAGGCAAGAGATAAATATCAGATGGCTTCACTTTTAGGAGAAATGTAAAGGAAAATCAATACAAAAAAATAAAGTAAAAATAAGAGAAAGCTCTAGGAAATGAGCAATTACAGCAAAAAACAAACAAGCAAACAGACAAACAAAAAACACAACAAGAACAAAAGGTCAAAGACAAACCAAAGGGATCATTGGGGGAGGGTGGGGAAGAGACTGGGATGAGGGCAGAGAAAGCACAAGGGAATGAGGTGATGGTGCACAGGGGAAATGGTTTTGGGAACGCCCTGGGGACTACAAATAATGTCAAATATATTTAAATAAATCTAATTAATAAAAAAACGAAGTAAAATGCAAAACAGGAAAGGATGGATTTCTGAGAAATTGACATCAACGAATGAACTCGATGTGATGGGATTTCAATCAGGAGAGAGGAGATAGAAGTTGGAGGATTTCTATGGCAGAAGGAATAACATGAACATATCTTTATATAAATGGAAAAGAGTGGTTTCAGAAAGTATGACAATACTTATCAAGTGGGTGGGAAGTGTGACTTATATGTAAAGAACTCTTCTTCACATAGAGATCCTGACAAATGGAAGCTTCTATGTACCTATTCCTTGATCAGGGAAAACCATGTAGTTTGTGTCTCTCATTCACTTTTCTGACCTATCCTTTGTCCATATTCAATAAAATCAGTGGTGGCAAAGTCTTCAGAACAGTTTCTGTTCCTTTAAACACAAAAGTGAATCAGGTCTTGTCTCTTGGCAGCTAGAACAATGAAATCAGAGACAATCAGAAAAGAGCAATGGCAACATAACAAAAAGGTCATGAAACAAAGAGACCTTAAGAAAGCTTTAGTCAGTAGAAATTATAGGTATTTACACATATAAAGAAGCAGTGATTAAGCAAATATGTAGCAAACACTTGTGAAGAAAATAAATGGCATGAAAAAGTAATATGCAGATTAAAAGGTAACCTGCTGGTAGAAGGAAATTATAAAAAATAAAACATATTGATAGATGCCAGAACTTAGTGAATCCCTGTTTCATAGTAATGGAGCTGCATTAAAGTGAAGAAGATGCACAAATTCCTATTCTTATTATTGAAGCAACAAAAGGAGACCTACATGGAACCTGACTGTTTTGCAGTTTATGTTCTTTCATTCTTATGAGAGTCTTTTCTGCCTTTTTCCCTTATAGCTATATCATATAAACACTATTATGATTGCCTGAGTTGCTGATAGATGGTTCAAATATCCTTATATAAACCTTCTGTCCTCTTGTCATTAGCATTCTCTTCTGATCCATGATGTACCACATGAAGTGCATTTGCTAAGTTTCAGTTGTGTTCTGTACAGCAGTGGAAATTATCTTTTTCTTTTCTTCAAATTGATTATATGTTTTTTTATATAAAATGATATTGTCATTAAAAAAAAGCCCATCATTATATTTTGATAGCCAGGGACAGAAAAAAAAATTAGTTTAGTGCAAACAGGACTTTTTTTCTCCTTTCATTTTAGTTGGTGCTTTTGTTTGAAGTTGTTATGTCTCATCCATGAAAGATGCTACCATTCTGGAAAGATGAGAATTTAATTGCTCTCATCAAACATGCTGCCTAATAAATTGCTAACTGTGGCAGAGAAAATTAGAAGTAGCTTTAATATGAGCAAAAATCTTTTTAATATGACAGATTTTATATGATATAGATGTATATAACTAGATTTCTTTATATCATATGCTATCTGTCATTGAGTATTGATGTGGATGGTTGCTGTTGATGTTATTATATGCATAAATACAGTGATAAATGGATCTTATTTTGCATGCATGTACTATTTTCTAAATTTGCTTTTAAATAAAAAAATCTAAGACAATATTAATATTTAGCATGTTTTGAATTTTAAGATGGGGAAATATTTTAATTCTATTTCACTTGGATGCTTATTTTTGCTTTTCTTGACTTAGTGATGCAAAGCAAGACTCTTAAACCAATATTAAAATAAATAAAATTTCTCTCAGTTGTTTTAATCATCTATGCAAACATAATTCAAACTATTTTATGAATTAGGAAATATGTTTCTTTTTATCTAGAGGAACATTTTATGCAGGAAAATGCAAGCTTCTCAAGTTTGCAAATGAAAATGGTCTAATTTAATGTAATTTCATGGAACTCTTCTTTATAAGACTATTAACAGAGTCTGCCATTTTATTCTGCATAAGGAAATATTTTCTTAGCATTAGGAGACATTTTCAAAACTAATATTTTAAAAATGTAGTCAGAAATCTTAATACAAACAAGTTGCTTGAAGAATGAATTATAGAAAACAAAATGAAAGAAAGGAGCCATAGCTCTGTTAAGTGAATCAGCATCAAATATATAACTTGCTGCTTCCATGTTCTACTTTATTTAAAATTTTTGTAATATATTTTAAAAGTATAAGAGTAATTTTAAATCAACATAACTACCTAGTGTTACAGGAATTTTACCAATAAGACACAAGAGGAAGAGAAAAACTGACAGTTTAAATTGTATAGCAAGGCATTCACCACTGTATAGTGCAATACTCATTTATAAACACACGCATTTAGATGGCATAAGTTGCAAAATTATGGAACTTTACTTTTAGTTTCTTGTTGAAGTACCAATAGATGGAGATGTTACTTCATGAAAGAGAAATGTGATCAGTAAGCCAGCATTTCTTATTTTCCTGAGTTCTGAAAAAGATTTTTTTTCCATTTGAAAAATGAAGAAATCCCTCAACTCAAATACATACTTCTTGTTGTATAAATAATTGAACAAGTTTATAAATAATACTCTGATAATACTCATTCCTGACTGTAATCTAAAAATTTAAGATTAAAAAATAATCAACATAATAAATTAGGAATATCTCTGAATATCAAAAATTTGCCTGGTAATTGCTAGTGTATTTCCAAAATAATATGTTGATTCTGGAGCTGGGTATTTATTTAGGTTATATAACAGGTTTTTTTTTATATAAAATTAACTTCAAAATGTTGAAATTATGTATTTGTGCTTATAGATGTTATGTGTACATATATATGTGTGCTTAATGTGTAAGAAAATAAACAAATAGACTTCATCAAACTGAAAACTCAGTACTGAAATAAACCACCATAAAAACATAATGGCAATCTACTAAAATATTTGCATATTATATGGCTGACAATGAATTAATTTCCAAATTATATAAGGTATTTATAAACATGAGAATGAGGGGCACCCAGGAACCCTAACCTTTTAAGGAGTGCCTGCTCTAAAATGGTCCAGCTATCTGTATGAAAGATCTTTAATAGAATTGGTGTGCATAAAGAGAGAGAAAATAAAATAAAGAATAGTCCTAATAATACTCTGAAAATAAACCATCCCTTTATGGACAAATGTCCACTCAAAGAGGGTGAACGCAAAGTGGGACAATGGAGGCCTATGAACTCGCCACAAGTTTAAGGCCCCTTCTGAAGGGACACTTTAAAAAGTGGGCTAGGGAGGTCCCAGAGAGTTGGGACAAAAGGAAAGACCCAAAATTCAAAATATACCATATGAGCCACCATGAGATCAAGACCCAAGAGCAGCCTACCCAGGTGTCTGTCACCCAAGTGTCTCTTCTGGTGTTTCTTTTCATGCCTCCCTTTCCAAGTTTCTGTCCTCTATGTGTCTCCTCAAATGTCTCTCCCAAGTGACTCCTCCAAATACTTAATACAATGCCTTTACTAAGTATGGAAAAGATGAAATCTTGTTTTTTGTGACAAGGATGGAACTTGAGCTGATTATGCTAAGAAAGAAAGTTGCCATGGGTTTCACTCAAATGTTGACTATAAATAACTAAAGCAAACAAACTGAAAAAAATACAACAAAATAACTCCTACATTCTAGAAAAAATAGTGGGGAAATTAGTGGGAAGTTGAGTGGAGTCAGTCAATATGATTATAAGGGGTGCTAGGACTTTGGTGGTAAGTAAGTGAGGCAGTAGACATATGAAATTGTTGGCCTTGACTCACAAAATTGCATATTTTTGTAAACAAATCATAAATCAATAATATTTGATTAAAAAAATAAATAAAATCCAAGGGAAAGAAGAATGGGCCTTTAAAGCCAAAATAGTAACAATATAAGCTGCTGTAATTCTGCAGCACAGGGTTTTAGAATTAGTCCTAATGAGAGGCCCTTACAGCTTGGGCTTGAATTACAACTGAAGGGTAGGTTAAGACAGAATTTGAAACTGAATTTGTAACTGAGATGCCTGAACTGAGCTAGAATGTGGTAGGGCTGATTCTTCATGGAGCAGGGCCTACCTTCTCTACCAGTAGGGTCACAGAAAGAAGGAATAACTTTGCACAAGGTTCTGAATGGGGAAAAGAAAAAAAGAAATCAAAGAAGATGTTTTTATAAATCAATTTCAGGAACCAAAAGAATCATCATATTCCATATCAAAAGGAGGACAAGTGTTTTAACCTAAATAGTCAGATTTGTGTGCTATGAAAGATCAAACTGACCTTTTTGGGAAATCATGGATGAACCGTGAGGGCATTATGTTAAGTGACCTAAGCTACACAGGAAAAGACAAATGCTGTATGATGTGATTTATATATAAAATTTTAAAAATCAGAATTCCTTATAACAGAAATTAGAATGTTTCCCATTCCAATGGTTCCCATGGAATGGTGGTGGGAGAATTGGGGAGAGTTTTTAAGTGTGTCAACTTGCAAGGAGAGGATGAATAAATTCTGGAAATCTAATGGCACAACATAGTGATTATAGTCAACAATACTCTTTTATAAAATTCAAAGTTGCTAAGAGACTAGAACTTAAATATTCTCAACATAAAATTGAAATGATTATATGATGTGATAAAGGTGTTCACTAAAGCCAACGGGGTTATCATAGTGGAAAATATAAATGTATCAAGTCAGCATGTTGTACGCCTTAGGCTTATGCAATGCTTTATGTCAATTATAGTTCAATAAAAGGAAAAAGAAGGATTCTGGCTGCAGTGACTAGTACATGAAAATACAGGTCAGAAGCAATACCAATTAGTTCAGTGAAACACAAAAATGTCAAAGAAGTTGGTGGCAGAGAAACAAAGACAGTAGCAGATTGAGAAACGACACTGAGGAGTTGATCAAACTTAGAAAATTATATGGGTAGTAACAGGGAAGATTAAAGATGATGACAAGTCTTCTAGCTTTGATACTGGAGTGGAGAAGAGTGAGAGTTTAGTTTTAATGGCTGTTAAATTGCCAGAAGTTTCAAATTTGACCATTTGAAATTTAGGATATTTACACTATAGAAATGGGAAAAAAATAAAGAACAATTTTACTAGCATAGGACTAAAACTTGAATATTATGCTAGAAGTACTAATTGGACATCCAAAAGGAGATATTCAGTGAATATTAAGTTAAATGTATCTCAGGATCTCAGGAGAAAGGTGATTTGGAAACAGAGATTTGAAACAGACATTTTAGGTAACTGAATTATTTGTTTGCTAACTCAATTTCTTCACATACTTGAAGAGAATATTCATGATAATCTGTATAATGATAATTTTTGAATACTCTTGAATTGTCTAAAAACATAGACTGATTTTTGCTTGGCTTTGAAATATACATCCCATATAGAACTAAATGTGTTCACTTGTCTGTATAATGTACTCAGCATTACTTGAACATGATCAATTTTTAAACTATAAATTTGGAAAATTCTACATTACTTTTTCTTTTTATTATGCCATTTAACTTAGTTAATCTGTGATAGACTGAACAGTTGTCAGTTGATTATCACTCAGCTCCAATCCCACCCTTCTTTACTCCTGCTTTGTGATACTGGAGTGGGACCCTACAAAAAGTTCTTTTCTGTGAGTTGACTCGATGTTGGATTTGAGGACATTAGAGGACAATATATGTTTATAACAGAGGAAAGGACTTTTCTTACTAGTTCTAGTGTGTCTCTCTCTCTTCCCGTGTAGGAATAGGTACATGAGAACCATGTGGTGCTTCACTGAGTTTTCTTCACTCAACTCCTCAAGTATTTCTCCATTAACTCAGAAGTGTGGACTGATTCTGGTCACCACTACCCAGCCAGTAGCTTCTTAGATAGCAGATTCCACCCACCGTGTTTCAGCAAACTATGAAGGCAACACAGAGGGGGGTTTCCCTGTGAACTTGTCCTGACCCAGGCTAGTTTGGGAAATGTTCTGACTGTCCAGAGAGCTGCTACCATGTTCCTCTTCGCCGTCTGTGTATCTACCTGGCAGCAAGGGTGTAGCAGAGCTTGTGATTTGTTCTTTTCACTGGATTTTCTTCCTCAGTTCTAGGTAGAACATTTTCTCCAATTTTTATTCCTTTAGTTTTTAGAGTATTTTACTCCTTTAAGACATTAACGTTCACTAACTGATGCACATTTATATTAGTTTTTTTTCCGTTTAATTATTGGTGTGATTTGCGTTATCTTTTTGGACTTGTATTGATACCTGGACTATAGAAATTGACTGAAAGGTAGACACTTTTCTAAGACAAGAAATAAAATATCATGATTTTGTAGAAAACAAAGAGGCTGCTTTCTGACACTTGTTAAAACAGCTGTGAAGGACTTGTATGTTTGTGGCATTTTTGCTAACTTGCATTTCAAAAGCATTCTACTTTGAGAATTCTTTATAAAGCTCTATCCTGACTGATGTTGATTTCAGAAATAATGGTCATTTTTTAAGTTAAGAAACTAGTTAAGATGTCTTATTGTGTGTTTGTTTTAAAGTCCTCCACACAAGTCTAAATAATACTCATTTTTTATCTCTGTAACTTAAATTTTCTATGATCATCATTTAGTATTGCTCTTTCTTTTTTTATACTATTTTCATACATGTCATCTTTTGTGGTCTAGCTTATACTCTGGAGCATCCAGTCTTTCCAAGGTTATCTTCTTCTCCCCTCCTCATGTAGATTATCCACTACCCCTTTATCTCTGTGTACCAACTCCTATCTTAAATTCAACTTACTTAAGAATTTTATTCTAATGACTGCAGCCAAGCATTAAAAATCCCTTCCTTGAATCTGTGGAATTTTGCACCCTTCTCATGGGAAATTATTGTTTTGCCTTTTTTTCTTCTCTCGACTATTGTTTTAATTTGAAAAATGTTTCAATATTGACTCTGATAAGAAACTTACAGAGTAGAAATTTATTAAAGTATGAAAAATGGATTAACAGGAAACCATGGGATGAGAAATATCTATAACCCAAATATAGAAACACTACCTTAATTGAGCATTAAACTGAACTAAGAGTTTTTAGAGATAAATTAAAAAGGAAAACATGATGGACTTTGTGTTCTTTTGTGCTTAATTCATTTTTGGTCAGAGTTTGGATTTTTTTTGAAACAATACTGAAAAGGATATTTGTATGTAGAAAGTCCGATAAAGAAAAGAGAAAGAAGTGGAACTGGGCAAAGGGAGAAATTTGACTACAGTGGAGTTACAAGGAATCAGCTGATTCCTCACAGATGCTCTGACTATGAGATGACCATTCAGAGTCCTTTGATGTTAGGCTAAGGGAGCTGGATCCTTGTTCCCTGATGCTGATTATTTCTTGGGTTGTCATCTGCCCCAAGAAGAAGGTGTGCTGTGGGGCAGGGATTCCAACAGAGGCAATTCTTTCGAAGAGCAACTAATAGCCTCTTCAGCAACCAAAGGAATATATCCTTTAATCTTGGAAGTAGATCTGAGAGGCAGAGGATAGAATTTCTAATAGCTGATCTTTTTTTTTGCTTCTCTTAGACAAGAACTGTATCTATCATTTCTCTTTAGTAGAAAGGACTAAGCTCTGTAGACTTGACCATCAGTAAATTGGTAGGATTGAATCAAAATCATGCATCTCCCTCAGGGTGTGGGTATGGAAAGAAGATTAAAATGTGGTGCCAGTATTTAATGATAATTAGTGTATGGCTAAGAGAACAAAAAGAAAAAAAATAAACTGTAAGTGAAAAGAAAATATAAGTAGCAGTTTGATTCAACATCAGAACAGATGCCACAAGGAATTATATTACATGATTAATTGCCAAATGAGCCACATTAAATCTTTGCTGGAACAAATAAAAATAAATTACCAAATTAATGATATAGTGTATTGTTTCTACAAGAGTTTAGTTGGAGTAGAAAGTTAGGGAAAGTGAGCAATTGGAGATAAAGCTAAAAGGCTTCCAAATAAGGAATGTAGGCTGTTTCTTCCTGAATCCTATGGGTGTTTATAGGTGTTGATAAAGAATTTTGAAGATCTTATAAAAACTCGGTCTGACAGTGGTAATATATTAGACAGATGGAAAGATGATTGTTAGGTAGTTTCCAGTCTAGAGATGAGGTGATAGAGGTGATGATGGAAATGGAAGCAACTTCCTTTATAAAGATTTCCCTAACCCTTTGTTCCATTTGATTATCCCACTTGATTATCTGCCACAGGCCATATTGCCTGTTTTATACATTTTTTGTCTTTGAGAATTTTCTATAGAGTAATCAGTATAATGATAATCAGAATTTGTATAATTACTTGTATTTTATAGACTTCTTTCACTGCTCATCTGACACTTTCAAATATACTATAAGCTAAACAGGAGGGGAATTATTTCTACTTCTAGATGCAAAAATGAAAGCCCTCATGATGTTATAAACTTCTTCATACTACAGAGTTCATTTATATACTTATAGAGTATAGAATAATTCTGTGAATATGAAAAGCAGTAAACATATTTTAATAGGATGAGTGTAAACTTTTATTTGAAGCTCTACCATCTCATAAAATTAGGTGTTATATATTATGCCTCCAAAGATGACTTAAAGCAATATTAAAGTTGACTTTTTTTCATTTTTGCTTCTGAATAAGGGTTAGTTAGCCAATAGGTGACAGCTTCATAAGTTACTTTGGGTGTAATATCACATTTGGGGAATGTTTTTCTCATGCTATTTGAAAATGCTGCAGAATTTTCAGGTAGAATGTACTATATGTTTTCTCTAAAAGGAATATATCACTAATGAAATACATATAAATATATATATATATATTTGGATATACGAACATTGCCTAAACCAAAATTGTGTGTGTATATATATGTATAATTTATAAATTTGGGTATGTTAGATAATACAGTAACTAATTTCACAATTTCTGATAATTGCAGTAGTGACTTCGAAAAGAAAAGGGTTTCATGAAAATCTCCTAACATTGGGGAGACAGCATAGGAATGTGGAAACAAACACTGGACTGAGTTCTGATGTTCTAGCTTTATCAGTACTTTATTTTATGCAGTTGGGAAAGTCAAAAGGTGTTAGTCTAGATGATGTCTGAATTTTCTTTCAGATACTAAATAAATTGATACAGCTGCTTTTTAGTAGTTAATGTATAGCTGATACTGTAGACACAGCAAAAATAAGAGACATTTGCCTGTCTTCTTGCATTTTTTTGCTTGTTTAATGTATTTGTTACATCAGAACCTAAAGTGAATAGAACTTGTGTTATACAAACATCACAGTTTATTTCAAAGGAAGCAGAATTATAAAAATTCACCTGATGCTGGAAAGCAGAGTATAAGAAAAGTTAGTGATATATTTTACTTGGGTTCTAGTGAAATGTTGAGAAAGTTTCAGAAGCCAAACGAGAGTTTAAAAAAAATACATAACAAAATCTACTCCTACAGAGATCTTACAGAGGAAGAAAACTGATTATCAGTTGGTCTTTGATGAATTTTGAGTAAAATTCAATGGAGTCATAGGTGAAGTGATATTGAAGAAATTTATAATATGCATATTAATAAAAAGGCATATGGGTTATTTTTAAAGAAACATTTGTAGTTCTAAAACATGGGTAACATACCTAGCTTGGTGATTTATAGGGGATTCATATTGGAAATGTTGTTTTGTGTTGTCTTTTAAGGGAATATAGAGATAACTAAATCAAAATCTTCTGGGAATGGGTTTGGGTAAGATAATGATGTTTGACAGTTATTGGATTGGAGAAAAGTTGGGTGGATAATAGAAAAATAGAAGTGAAAGAAAGAAGGAGATGTAGATATAGAAGAGGTTCAAATTGAACATTCAGACTGAAAAAAAAAAAAACAAAATTTGGAATTGTTATTTTTTTTAAAAATGGTGCAATAACCATAGGAAAACAAAAAGGAAAAAAGGTAGGAAAGTCAAGAAAATGACAAGTCACAGACTGAGAGAAAATATTTGCAAAAGCCACAACTCCACATCTAATAAAGACCTGTTTTCCAACATATGTAAATAACTATTCAAATTTAACAATAGGATTTTTACTTCTTATTGCTGGGTAATATTCCATTTTGCATATATACCATATCTTTAATAGACATATTGTCATTTGTGACAACATGGATGATACTGGAGGGGATTATTCTAAGGGAAAAGTCAGGCAAAAAAATAATAGATGGTTTCATTCACATGTAGGATATAAGAAAGCATAACAAAGGAACAAAAAAATGAACAGGAAAAATCTGAATGTTGAACTGAGACTACCAGTGGGAAGGTGGGATTTGCAAAACAAAGGAAAACAGTACCCAGTGGATTATATTGGAGGATTATGGGTGCTTTAGTGATGGGTGTGGTGTAGTAACAAATATATGAAGATGCCTAAACCTATACCTCTTTTTCATGTGCAATATTACAAACCAATGTTCCTCAACAAAAACTAATATAAAAACTAATAAAACAAAACACTTAACAATAAGAAACAAACAACCTGATAAAAAATGGACCAAATATCTTAACAGATACCTTATCAATGAAAATATAAAGATAGTAATAATGAGAGATCCTCATATAATATGTATCAGGGAAATGAAAGTTAAAAGAATAATGAAATGCTACAACACACTTATTAATATAGCCAAATCCAGAGCCCAGACTTCCCCAGATGCTGCTGAATAGAAATAGGAATACTGTCATTGAAGATGGAAATACAAAATGGTGGAGCAACTTTGGAACAGTTGGGTAGTTCCTTGCAAAATTAAACATATTCATAAACATATAATTCAGTAATGACATATCCTAGTATTTACCCAAAGGAGTTGAGAACTTATATCCATACAAGAACATACACACCAATACTTATAGCCTTTTCATTCATAATTGCTGAAACTTGGAAGCAACCCAGTTGTCTTTCATACTAATATTATATTTATACTATATTAGGTGAATGGGTAAATAAATGGTGATAAATTTAGACAATGGAATATTCTGTACTAAAAATAATGAGCTCTCAAATATTGAAAAGCCATAAGGAAACTTAAATGTATATTATGAACAGATTCAGAAGACTATATACTATATGATTCTACTTCTGTGACATTCTAGAAAAATCAAAACTATGAAGGCAGTAAAAATATTAGAGGACTCATGAGAGAGATGGTTAAGTAGAACACAGAGGACACTTAAGGCTGTGAAAATATCCTGTATAGCACTATATTGATGGGTATGGGCCTATATACATTTGTCCAAATCCATACAGTAGAACACCAAGAGTGAACAGTAATGTAGAATTTAAACGTGGGTAATTATTATATATCAGTGTAGTTTCACCAACTGTAACAGATTTGCCTTTCTAGTGAGGGAATTGAATTGTATGGGAGAGGTGGCAAATGTACATGGAAGACATCTATACCATCCCAGCAATTTCTCTGTGAACCTAAAACTTTCTCTTGAAAAAAAAGGCTTTAAATACAAGGACAAAATAATAGTAACATATGCTCAGTAAACAAATGTTCTCTTAAAATGCAGAGAGGAAGAAAGGAAAGGAGAAAGTGAAAAGCAGAGGGGAAAAGAAAGACAGAAGGACAAATAGAGGAGAGAAAGGGGTTGGGAAGATGATGATCCAGGTTAGGGGTAAATGAAGGTTTTTATGGAAAGAGCTAACAATAAAGATTTATAACTTGAGACTCATTAACTCTATTGAAACTGTTGCAATCTGGTTTGTAGCTCAAAGGCAAGCATAGAATATATAAGCCCATCGATAGTGCTAATAGTCTGATAAAATGTTATGAACAAAACAGATAGCTGGTCAGATTTGGTTTAAGAGAAATAGTTTGCCAACTCCTGATTCACATGATGCCAGGATTTACTTGGTTACCAATAGACCAAACTAGTATGACTTTAAGACTTTCTTGAATTAAAGAACATACATAGACACATACACATATGCATTTGAATGCTTTCTTACTCTCCTGCATATTCATTTGTTTTCTCTTGCTTGCATGATGTTAAAACCTAGTTTGTTGCTGGGTTTTTGAATAACATCAAGTCCCCTTCACAATTCACCTTCCAATTTCTTTAAAGTCTGTGTCTCCCTCCTCACTTAACAACTTCTTAAGCAGGACAGTTGTGGCAACATAGTTCACTGTTGAAGTACTGAACTCCATACTAAGACCTCATTGCTCTTAAGTCTTCCTCTGCTTTTATTAGCTATTTGGGCCTGGGAAATTTATTTAACTTTTCTGTGCTCTGGTTTCATTTTTTATACTTTTTTTTACAGGAATATAATGATAATTGATAAATGTAAATCAGTTAGAAAAGTACATTATAATAGAAAACTCTCATTAAATGCTAATTATCACTATCATGCTTCAAGGGCTCTCTTTTTAAAATTAAAAAAAGAAAAGGAAAAAAAAAGTACCTGATCAATGTACTTTTGTATAATGATATCTTATCAATGATACAAATAATTCACCACAAGGACTAGGTAATTATCATTAAAATAACATTATTTCCTCTTTGGTATAAAAACAAATTGTAGTTCTTTACTCTAAAGCCAAAAGGAAGCCATTACAGCTTCAATTTGGTCACTCAATTTCCTCTTTCCTGTGGAGAGTATTCATCATATTTTTACTTTTTATAGGTGAATTCATTATATTTTAGACATCATATTGTGTTTCAGTGATAGGATTGGAGCCAAAAAATGTTGGCTCCTGAAATATTGTTTCTGTATTTTTCTGTGTTGATGTTATGTAACTCTAGAATAAAATGGAAAGTCAGCAGTGTTTACTTGAAATCAGCACACACACAAAAAAATCCTGCTTTCATACTTCTGCCAAAGTGAATGTTCAACAATAATATATATCTGTCACCTATTTGAGTTAAATTATTCACACACACTGGTTGAAGACCTGGTCAAAGAAAATTATCTTTTAGAATAAGATTACCATATTTGAATTCCTAATTATTTTAAATTTCTTCTAGTAGATCTTATACCATGCTCTAACCTACTTTTTGTTGGATACATTCTTCATTTGCATAATAGATGTGCAAAATGTTAGCTCAATATATTAGCTTTGGAGTAGTATAAATCAAATCAATGACATAATCCTTGATCATAAAGAACTAAACAATTAACTGAAAATAAGAAATATGAAACAGACCTTAGAGAGCAAATAATCAACATATACTTCTTCACTGTTGCCTGGAAACAGCCGAATCTCACAAATTCCAGTATGTTCACATCAAGTCAAAGTGGATAAAATAGTTCATTATACTCTTTTCTTCACAGTTATCTTAAACACCAGTACTTTGTTAGAGGTCTGAAGGAAAACTATAGAAGTATGAGCTTATGAATAGTACAGGTTCTAGTAAAGCAATGTGGAACAAGAAATAGTGTCATCATAGTCTTGGCAAGCAGGATATTTGGTGGGATACTTAGTTCATGTTTTGAGGAAGAACAGTTGTTTTGTTTCAGTGGTAGAATAAGTTTGGAATTGTGAAGAAACTTAAAGAGCACATTCAGCAAATTCTGCATATAATTTTATGATTTAACATGCTTTTCCTTTACTCTCTTTTGGCAAGACCTTCCTTCATAAACTGAAAATAACTCATGAATGAATTATAACCAGTATCTCTTCATGTTCTAAAAGCTCTATGAATTTATAATGAATGCTATTCTTTGTGTATTCTCTGTTTGAGTGATGAAAGGGTCAGGAGCACAATTTATAGGTTAAATGATATTAGAGAACTATGCATTGTATGACATATTTCATTAAAGCAGAGGCTATGAGCTGGGGCTTTAACAACCAGGAATTTCACACATCTGACCAGCAATCTTGTTCATAATTACTTTTATAATTGCTAAGAATAAGAAAAAAGAACTGTATGCCTGTATTTTTAAGTTTTACGACTTTAGCTTCTATTCAGAGTGGATTTTAGTTGTGAGGGGGATATTATGGCATATAAAATGTAAATATAAAATATAAAAATGACTTCTATAATGCTCATGTAATGTACAAAAGTTTGTAACTAATTGTCATGAAAATATATAGCAGTATAGCAGTAATATACTAAAGGTAGAACTAAACTCCTTTTAAAGAGTTATCTTTTTAGGAGTAGAAAAGGTAAGTTACATATTATCCTAAGAAAATTAAGAATAGATGGAATCCCACACTTCATTAAAAGGTTAATCATTACCATTTGAACACTTAGCTTAAAATATCCATGGATTATAAAGATAAAATATAAATATTTTAAAGCAAAAAATAATATATGTAATTATAATATGCAACAGATGTATGTATATGGATATATACAATGGATTATACTGGTCGCTAACAATAAGTTAAATTTGTTTACACATCTTCAATTTGCTCTTCTGGAACTGAGAGTTCTTTCTTATAAACCTAGATTAATCTATGTAAAACTATGACAGAAATGAAGAACAAGGCAAAAAAAAAAATCTAATTGAGTGATAAATGGCACAGCTTTAAGTGCCATTAGAGTTTAGCAGAAGTAAATATTGCCTTTACTTTTCCAAATTTTGTGACTCTCATTTTATTCATTTTAATCAATGGCCAAAGGGAAGTTTCAGAGCTGAGGATGATAAACTATGCTATTTGAAGGGCTGTTAGGAGACAAGAAGACTGGTTAATTACCCACAGAATGATAGTTTAAAAAGCCAATAATTTACTTAAATATGTAATGACCTATCTGATCATGAACATTTTTATCTGCTCTCCTCTAAGCAAGAAGTGGTATTTTGGTTTCTTTATGGTGATATTAACATTTACAAATAATACTGAATAGCTTTCTTTTTTAATGTACAGTATTTAAATATAGTAAATCCTCAACACAGTGGATGACTTAAACCTTGAAATTTAAGAATTCTACAAATTTAGAGAAATGACAAGAAAAACTTTTTGAAATGTGAGGGGTTCACAATTGTATTGATTTTTGGAATCTTGCATAACTACTGGATGAAGAAATTCCATTGATTTATACCCTCCTTTTAAATTAAATACTCTCTTATGGGAGATAACTTGTCACCATTTTCATATTTTTAATAAATTCCTATTTTTCACTACCCCTCAACAAAATGCATATGTTGTTACTGAAACATGAAAATGTTCGATGTTCATATACAAAATACCTGAATTTAAGTCCTTTATTATCTTCCTGCTGTATGATCTTGAACAAGTCATTTAATTTCTGTGTGACTTTTTTCTTATCTGAGAAATGAAGTAGTACTGTTAATGTTCCCACAGAGGATATGTGCTTGCTTATGGAAATACTGTGTTCATTATCAATTCCTTTGATATCACTAGTACTTTATGTATTCCATTTTCTTTTTCTTACCTCCCTTCTTCCTCCCTTCCTCCCTCCTAACCTTCCTCTCTTCCTTCTCCGTCCCTGCTTTCCTTTTTCCTTCCAATGTTTTTCCTTATAGGAAAGATATATAAAAGTAAACACATACACAGAAACACACACACAGAAAATCAAAACTTAAATAATTGTTGTTCAAATAATTAAGGCATAGGGTGTGATATGAAATATTTTAACTCAGTTACTTTTTATGCAGATATTTAAGTATCCCATAAGAACAAGGTGACTAGATATCTTCTGTAATTATCTCAGTACAGGCTGAAATCAGTGCTATTTTTCCCTAACCTTTTCTCCCAAGCTTGAATAAAAGCCAGAGAAAATGACTTTTGTAGAGAGCAACTCATTAGCATAATAATCTCATAAGGCAGAAATATAATGATTGGATTATTTCAAATATATAACCTGTTTCTAGAAAGTGGAGCTCACTTGCTATTCTTGGATAAGATAATAATTGTCTAGTGGATGTGGCATGAACAGGAAAGACAGTAGGCTGACAGAAATCCACTTTTAGGATTTCTGCTGTTCAGTGCAAGGTCAATGGTTAATTAAGTCACCACCAGTGGAAATTTGATTATGGATGAAGTCTCTAACTTTGTCTATATTATTGGGCTCTCACTGGATGACTCAACTGAGTCATTGTTTTAACTTCTTCCTCCAGATGGGTACATGATTTTAGCCTTAACTGACAGGGCATTTATGTTGTGATACTCTAATATTACTTTCAAGGTACCATTACTATTTCAGAAATACACATTTGTTTCAGAATCAGGGTTTAATTTTAAGGGTTTTGTTTGTCATTTAGATTAACAGGAGTCTTTGGGTGCTTTTATTTATTGATTCATTAAGTAATTCACTTATTCATTTCCATGAATATTTGTTGAATATTTCTAAGCACTGTGCTGGACACTGGAGTTAAGTAGATTAAAAGAAAAGCAACAGCACTAGCCTTGACATCACTTGAGTTTGTCCAGCTCTGCAGTTCATAGCTAGGTAAACTGAGTCCAAAAACACAAAAGTGACTTGCTTAAAGTTCAGTTAATCAACAAGTTGCTACTAGAATCTCAACTTCTGGACCACCGTCCCGCCTGGCACTTAACATGACTATGAGACTTTACAATTTTTCTTGTAAACTCACATAGTATCATATTATATAGGTATCATATATTTGTACCAACACTAATACAAAAAATTTAAAGAGTGCCAGAGAAAACTTGGATGCATTTATATTTAAACAGTGAGCATCACAGCCAAAAGAGTAAAACCTTTTCCTACTTAGAGAAAGAAAATATCTTTGTTTACATTGTACCATTTTTCTCTGTATCTTCATTCTGTGAATCTGTCCATAAATAACCTCTCATTTTCCTCTAAAGTGTACTTTATGCCACATTTTCTGTGTCACAAATAGGTAAGTGAGAAGAAAAACAAATGGCGCTTTTACTCAAATTGGGACTATGGGATATTCGTTGTCCTCTGACAAAAGCAAAATAAATATTCATAGCATCCTACAAATGTAGCGGAAATTCCATCTCTGCCTGTAGGCTCCCTTCAACTAGGTCACACCAGGCAGTTGAGGATATATATTGGTTCTTTTATGTCTATTGGGAGGAATCCATTTTTGGAGGCTGGCTTGGAAAAACAGTTTAGGTTGTGGCTTATGTATATTTATAGTGCTTGCATTTACTCTCTTGTTGTTCCCCTGTGTGAATCATTGTATCGGTTCATTTTTGACAGTATTGGATGAGGCACAATGCTTTAACCTCTTTTCTCTTGTAATTATATAAACATGTATACTGTACATGGTGACCTGGGAATGCTGATCAGAACATCTGTTATGATAAACGGAACAGTGAATGAGAGTTGATTTTTGAATTGTAAAGTACTAAAAGTCACTCTTCAGATCTGTGGCTTTATGCAAATGAGAATGTTTGAAAATGTTGCTGAAACCTGTCATTCTTTAACTTACTAGAGGAAAGAAAGCTTGCTTTTTATTGTTCTCACATGGGTGCTGCCCAGCTGGGGAGTTATTTGTCTTCCTTGAAATCAATTAAGTTAACCTTTATAGCAATTTGAACAGTGGTTTCTAGCATTCTAGAGCCTGCAGGAAAGTAAGCCACTGTCAAGATTTAACTTCAAAACAACATGGCAAAGATTCTTCAATGTGCATTGAGTATCGCTTTCACATATCCTTTGGGGTTAAGGAGCTGAGAGCCATAGGGTAAACATTGATAAAATGAATATTGTTCACATTATTTTGCTCCCAAAAGGATTACTCGAAGAAAATTCTTACTCAGGAGTAGTAGTTGCCTAAGAACTTCTATTTTTCTGGCTTCTTGCAAATCCCTTTCACATCAGTCAGCCAATCTTAGGAGAATCACCAGTTATTGTCCCCATCATCAGCTAGAATGTAAGCAGAAGACACTTTAAACACTAATTTTTTTAATGTATTTATTTTGCAAGCATTTTAAATATCTTTTAATTCTTTCCAATCACTGTGAAGTTGATTTCTAATTTCAACATTTTGATTTTGAACTGTTTAGTATGTCTGAAACCGGAGAAAATTGCAGCCATGTTGCTCACGTACTCAATAAATATTGGAAGGTACAGTTCTAAGGGCAGTAGGGGAATGAAAATTATAATTGTCTCTACCTGACCTGAATCACAGATCTCTTTAAAACCAGGTCATTTTTAAGTTGACATCAAGGTTATTGTTCTGTAAAGATAAAGTGGTTCATTTCTATGAGATGGGATAAGTTTGCTGCATTTATATGTGGGCATTTCCCTATATTTGTAAACATTCTTTTGCTTGGGCCCAATGTTAAGAAACTAAAATTGAATAATCATCTTTCCTACATTACTGTCATCAAAAATTGTTTTCTTTCTGTAAAAGTATCTCAGATAAATTAAAATTCCTTTTATTTCAAGAAGTCCAGAAAATAAAAACTATCTAAAATTTTATTATTCATAGAATCTTCCAATATTTTTATGTATATCTTTTCAGACATATTGCAGTGTACCATGTTTATTTTATCATTAGTCATCAACATCTGTATCAACTGGTAAATATATAAGCATAGCTGAAATGAAAAAAGTAGGTTTTATTGAGATATACCTTCTGTTCTAAAATTTTTTATTTTTTTCATTTAAACCTCACAACAACCTTATGAAGTTAGTACTTGATAAAAGCAATAAGGTAGCAGTGTTTTTCCAATAGGAAACTGAAGTAAAAAGAAACTGATTGCTTAAGGTCACTCTTTGTAAAGACTGAACTGTGCTATGAACAGAGGCAGGCTGACTCTAGAGACCTTATTTTTAACCACTACACAATATTACCTCTTAAAATCATGATTTTTGACCTGCTATTTCATTGGCAATACATCCTGATTTTCTTAACGTTTCTGTAACTGTACATTTATAAAAATTTTCATGTTTGCACAGTGTTCCATTGGTGATTTACAAAGTCATATAGAACCAATACTAACATTATGTACATTTTGATTGTTTCTAGTTTATTTCTTTATTAAAATTGATACTTCTAGGAACATCTTTGAATATATTTGATTTCTAGTATAATTGTCTGACTTTTTAATGTCTATGCAGTTTGCCTTTTCTGCTAACAAAATTTACCCTATAGAATAACTTGCTTAGGATTCCTTGATTCTATAGGTCAGTAAAATTGTTATATGTAAGAGATATTTATTGAGCTCCTACTGTGTGACACAGTGAGAAAATGCTCAAGAGTTTACATGCTTTAATCTCACTATAAATTTTAGACATTTTTAAATTTCAAATTTTATAGCATTATGTAAGTTTTAGAAGCACTTTTTTTTTTTTTTTAATTTTTGTTGATAGAACCACAGTTCCCTTCTCAGGAAATATTCAGGAGTAGTACCATTTATAAATGGAAGCTCTGTGTGTGCGTGTGTGAGTGTGTGTGTGTGTGTTGACTCACTCTCTATTATGAACACACAAACAAAACCTCATAATCTGGGGACATTTCTTTTGACCATAAGGACGTACTCTGTTAGACTGTCTATATAGAATTGCCAACCTATCATTTCATTTGACACTGTCGGGTCACTATATTTTTCTCTTCACTTTTGCCTATGGATTAAGTGGTTGATTATTTAAGATTTCCTCAAATCTTATGTTTGTATGTGTCTTTATGGGTATAGTCGGTTTTGCATACATACTCACATTTGTACATTATTTCTATGTTTTATCTCTACTGATTTAGTTACATTGTCCACAATTAAAATTTCCACGACTTTTTGAATTAAGTGTTTGGAAAAAGAAAGCTGTTACCTTTACTACTTTACTTTTTCCATTTATAGTTTTCTTGATAAACACTTTTCTACAATATTTTCTTTCCACAGCTGCTTTGGAGTCTTTCTGTTTAAAAATTTCTCAGGAAATAATATCCATTATTTAATGCTATATCTAAGAGCAAGAAATTTTTGTATAAATTCCAATTAGCTTTAATTCATAGATTGTTATATTTAAAAAATTAACTCAAGACACTTAAAGCAAAATAATAAATACACAAAAGTACAATACCATACAGAAGAAAAAAATTAAAGTATTTCTGCCAACTAAATAGACAAGAAGGACTGAAAGAACTACTTGTAGTTAATTATACTTTACCATTAAATTGATTTCTGATTTGCTAGCCATATTTTACTGCTCTTTCTGGATTAAAACTCAAGTTTATCTTGATATATCTAATAGAGCCTTATATGTTTAAATGCTCTTTACATATTCAAAATTTACTCATGTTTATATTTTTTACTGACATAATTTGATTTTCTAAATCAAAGTTATTTAGCAAATGAAATGGTATTAAGCAATGTATTGTATTTTATTTGCAAGTGATTAAAATTTAAGTCTTAAATTCCAGCAGAATCTTGTTGCTCCCCAATTTATTCTACAGTTTTTAAGAAATCTTAGAATCATGAAAGTTATATAAATTTCTGACCTTGATTACATTTCATCCAGTCCCTTAATTTTTTCAGAAGAAAGAGTGGATGTCTGGAGAGTGAAGTACTTTGTTCATTCACTCGCTTTTTGCCTTTTCACTTAGCTGACCTATTTTTTTTTTTAAATCAATATAATTAGAGTTTGTGATCTTGGCCTTCAAATCGTTGGTGTTATTTATACTGTTTATATGGTGATTATTCATGTGGCTGCCTTCCCTGTTATCTCAGTTTGATCTGTTCTATTTATATCTTGATATTATTCAAGCATCTGCCTTCCCAATCAGTATGTATTCCTTTTAGGACTTAAATTACTAACATTTAAGTAGCCATTTCCTAATTTTCCTCACAGTATGTAATACATCTACTTTAAAATTAATATTATTTGAATGTGTAACTCCATGGTCCTCCCTATGAGTTTAAGGGTCCATTTGTAGAAAGAAATATCAACACCTATTTTCCATCTAGAGAAAAATATGATGGAAACAGTAGGAGATTTGTAAAGATAAAAGCTTATTTATTTTTAAAATCAGAAAGCACATTTTACATGCCTGAACACAACAAATCTTTGTCCAGTGGGATGATGATATAATTTCCTGCATCTTGATTTCTGTTTATATACTGCCATCCAACTCATATTCATTTTTCTAGATTCTGTCATCAACTTCCTTTTTTCAAATGCCTAGAACAAGTTTTAGCTGAATTAAACATGATCAATAAGGAAGAAAATATGCAAGAGTAGTTTTCTTGTCTTTCATAGTTGAAGAACTGCAAAGAGTGCTAAAATTGGGGGTGCGGGTGCAGAACTCAAGATATTTAATAGACAAAATTTGAATTGCTCATGTGTTTATGTAGAATTTTTAGTATATTTGAATACTGACAAAAAGTGCTAATTTATATGCTTGGATGAGACTTAACCTGGTAGTGTGGTATGAAAAATATCATCATCACTGAAAATAAGGCTCAAAATACTGGAGTCAGTCCTTTTATTAAATTAGAAATACTCATTGCTTCATGATTCAAGTGACTTAAAGGCAAGTCGGAGGTATCACTCAATGTAGAGACGGGTCATTGCTCTTCTCCTTGGAAAATTTATTGTGCTTTCCACACAATCATCTTTTGGGGGACTGTGACCTACTCCTTCATTTTTCCATGGTGTGACAGTCATCTTGTGATTTTCTACCTTCACATATTTTCTACCTTCACATATTTAGGTAAGTGGAATGACACCTACAACTTCACCAAAAACACTTGCAAAATGGGATAGTCATACTTCATATACTTATAAAAATCCAAGAATCTGTTTTAGAAAATTGCATGTGTTTACCAGTCAGAAAAAAAGAAAAAGTTGTTATGAAACCGACCAGAGTTGAAGATGACCCAGTAGAAGTAATTGACATAGTGAACATGGAGCCTGGATTGAGGTTTCCTGTGTCTGAATTCTTATATCCATCTCTTCCTGACTGTGTATCTATCTTTAGTCAAGATACTCAGGATACTGGATCTGCTCCAAGGTCTTGCTAGATCAAAGCATAATAGATCCAGTAAAGCAAGTTATTTAGCTTAAATTAAACTACCTTCTGATATAATGGAGCATGGAAAAGGAAATCAATTCTTAGACCCTACAAAGTAGACAACTTAAAGGTCAGGGTTATATTAAAATTAAAAAAATAAACTTTATAAAAATTTAAAAAATAAAATTAAAATATAACAACATGGGGAATATATTGAAGTCAGAAAATGTGATTCAGCTACATTTGTTAGTGACGTTCCATTAATATTTGTAAAATATTTATTACAGTTCCTCATAGTAAACGTTAAAATTAGAAGGTTTCATCCTTCGGTGTGAGCTCTGATTTAAACATGTTGCATGCTGACTTAACTTTCTGTAGTTTCAAATTACGGGAATATGCATTATAATGTTTATAAATGATTTGGGAAAGACAGCGACATAACTTAGTAGGACTGGGGTTAAGGATAGTGAAGAATATCTTTCTTGAGAAGGTGAGTATAACAAAGACTCACAATCCTAAGGAGAGGAAAGTCAGTGACAGATGTGTGTATTAATGTTTGTGTATGTATGTGAATGTGTACATGTTGGTAAAGATTAGGTTGCTGAGCAAAGGAAGATCATTTGTTAAGAATGGAAGCATTTGACTCTTGTCCATTCAGAGAAAGATAGATGGATTAACAGGGCTATGCCACTGGCAAGTGGGAGTAGTAAGAAGGAGCCCAGAAAAGGAGGCAGAAGATCAATTATAAATAATTTATTAAATAGCATTACACTTAACAATATGATAGTTATTAAATATTTTTAAAGATTTATTTATTTATGCATACAACCACTGGGGTCAGCCCAGAGGTGTGTGTGTGGGGGGGGGGCAGGGGGTGAGAGGAACCGTCAGAGACAGAGTGGGGAGCAGAACAGGCAGATGGATGAAACATATTGCTGAGGGGAGCAGAGGGCGAGGCAGGAAAGGTCTGCTGCGCCATGTGGGTCCCCTGCCTGGCCAGGGATTGAGCTTGCACTGCTGTGCAGTGGATGCTTCACAGTGCGGTGCTCAACCCGCTGCGCCACCAGCGAGGCCCTATTAAATATTTTAAGAAATTAATTACATGTTGCAAATTGTATTTTAGAAATATACTCACATTGAAGTATAGAAAATCTATTCATGAAAGCCAAAATTGGGTCATATCTGCAAAAAGTCCAGTGGATAGTGTATCTGGACTTAGTCAAACATGTGAAAGGCTAATAATGATATTCTGTGGAATGATAGAAGCCTATGAATTGTTAAGAACAATTAAGAAAATCATTAAGCAGTTTAACAACAGGTAGTCTCTTGTGGGGGTATCCGCAGGTTACAATCTGACACTTTGTCTTCCTCTCTGGTTCAACTCAAAACTTTTTATCATTCGTTTGGATAAAGAAACAAAACCATTGCCTAAAGGCAAAGATAAAAGAAATATATTTCATAGATCTTGTAATGTTAATAACTTTTCTTGATGGATTAGTTGAATAAATTATTGTTAATAAAAATGTGGGAAAATACTTGAAATATAAATCATTTTAGAATGAAATGAAGTAGGAAGATGGTATCTACTTTCAAGAGTTGGAAGATGATCATGTGAAGGTTGTATTTAAGTTTATTCTAATCAGAACAAATGACTAGCAACTTGAAGGAAGAAGATTCATGCTTGGGAAAACTTTAACTCTCTCAGAGCAGTAACAAGTTCAAATGATAGTATAAATATTCATATACTTACCACTTTGGTTAAACAATTGTTAACATTTTCCTTCTTTGCTTTTATGGCACTTTGTGCATAAACCATCATCATGATCTCATAAAAACAAGCTTATTTTCCTACTACATTATTATTGTGCCTAATGAGAAAATAGAAACAAATAATTCTATAATTTCATTTAATATCTAAGGCATTTTAAAAATAGCCTTTGGCAATTGTAAAGATTCTTGATAATTTTATCATTGTGATAAGTATTTCTACAAAATTAAAATGAAAAGGAAACCTTTTGCATTTATTTAGATAGAAAACAAGACTATTATAACAGTTGATTGAAAAAGTCAGCCTATCTTTTCAGAGGATAAAAGATGATATAACACTCATAACATCAATTCCTTTATTATATTGAAGTATATAAAACACTCACTATACCTGCTTGAAGATAGGACCTATTTGAACAATCTTGGAAGTTAGATGTGACTTTAGTTGGCACATTAATCACAGGTTTATGAGTCATACAATCCTCATAGTAGTTAAAATTGATCTGAAGAAAACATTTGGATAAGCTTCAGCAGTTTACTAATAAATCTTTTATTTCAAGTTTTGAGTTATGCTCTCCTTATGTGAGTCAGAGACTATGATGGGGAAAGTAAAGTATGGGAGTGCTGTGTAAAAGGATTCCTTGCCATTTATTGTTCTGTATCTACAAAGCAAAGTGGGGCAACTATGCTTATTGAAAAGAAGGCAATTCTTATGATTCACTCTTCTCTCCTTAATGTGCCTATTATATAATGATGTGAACTATTAATTTTTACTATAAGCTTACAGAAAGGACTGCAGTCATTTTATTGTTTGATATAGAGATTTTGTGAGATGCCACAGTCCTTATTGAATTAAACAAAGAAACAAAACAGTGGAACCCAACAAAAATAAAGCTGTGTGAATTTTTAAATTAGGCAACTTTTTTATTTAAAAAATCCAAATGGAAGTGTACAAAAGCAGTACAATTTTTTTGTATCCTATAGAGATTAGGGAATTTGTTGATAACAAGAAAATGATCTCTAGATTCTTGAAAATGTGAATCTTGGTAGAAGCCTGGGGAAAGCACATAATTACACATTATATAATTGCTACATAATTATAGATACTGCTTGAGGATCATGTAGCTCTTCTATGTTCTTCATTACTTTGGGATGTGTTCTACCTACCAGATGTGATTTGTGAGCTTTTCAGGGTACTAATTCTCTCTTCATGTTATCACATGCTTATAATATGCTACATAGAATTGTGACCCTAAATGTTAAAAAGAGTAGGTTTTGAAGCAAATACTTCTTATAGGAAGTACATAGTACACAGTGAATATCGTCTCTCAAGTTAGAGAAAGGGAAAAACCCTGCTCCAGGTCATGAGGACAATGACCCTTTTGTAGGTTAAGGAACAGGTGGTGCAATGCTTTGTCTTTCATTTTTTTGCTGCCAATTTTTAAAATAAATGTAAACTTTTAGAATAAAAAATTGCTAATTTCTTCTTCAGAGAATCAAATTTATAGACCCTTATTTTCTATTTCACAAAGAAAATAGACAAAATATATATCCTCTTAATTTGCTTCCCATCTTCACATTAGCAGGTTATTAATAATTACCCCTTGCTTCATATAAGATTCCCTTCCCCAAGCCTTAGCCTACTTCTCACACTTTAGATTTCATCCTCTCTTGCTTCTGAGTTTTACCTTTTCTTTTCTGTTGTTCGTCCCCCAGCATATAAGTATCTTGTCTTTCTCATTATAAAAGAAACAAATGCATGATCCCTCAGACTTTATATTATCCTTTAGCTACTCTCCTGTTTTCTGTTGTCTCTTAGTAGTCTAGCTTCATTTAAAAACACATTTTACTGATTTATTTATTTTTAAATAGAAGATCAACACATTTTTATTTTTAACTATTTGAAGTATACAAACAACATACAGACATATAAAAATATTCAATATCACTTATTATCAGAGAAAAGCAAATCACACCACAATGAGATCACATCTCACATTAAAAAAAAAAAAAAAAACAGAAACAATAAATGATAACAAGGAAATGGTGAAAAAGGAACCCTCTGACGCTGATGGTGGGAGTGCAGATTGGTCTAGCCATTATGGAAAACAACATGGAGTTTCCTCAAAAAAACTAAAAATGAATCTACCATATGATCCAGTGATTCCACTCCTAGATATCTACCCAAAGAACACAAAAACTCTCATTTGAAACTAAATCTGCCCTCCCATGTTTGCTGCAGCACTATTTATAATAGCCAAGATATGGAAATAAACTTAATGTCCCAAAACAGATCAGTGGATCAAGAAAGATAATCTCATGCTATTCATGGCAATATGGATGGAGCTGGAAGGGATTATACTAAGCAAAATAAATCAGGAGAAAAAAGATATTGATAAATATCAGATTGTTTCACTTTTATACAAAATATAGTGAAATCAAACAAAGGGCCAGGTTAAAAAAGATAAACTTGCAAGCTAGACCTCCTTGGTGACCAGGGGATAAATCTCAGTGCTATTACCCCTACAGCCTCAGTTCAACCCTGACCAGGGAGCTGACCCATGTAGTGCAGCAGACCTCACCTGTCTCACACTTTCTTCCCTTGGTAGTGCATTTCAGTAGATCCACCTGTTCTGCTCTCCACTCTGTCTCTGGTGGATCCTCACCCCCAGCACCTCTGGCCTACCCCTCAGTTCTTCTATGCAAGAGTAAAATTAAATCTTTTTTAAAACAAAACAAAACAAAAAAAGCTTGCAAGCTGACCTTAGGTCTGAGGCATGCAGCAGGGGAAGGGGAGGGAAAATGGGCAGGAAGAGCATAGAGATTATAGTGATGGTCCACGGGTGCTATGGTGATGGAAGAACCCCGGGGACTACACCTGAGGGGAGAAATCAGATACTGTCCAAAAATCAACAAAGATGAAAAAAAAAAACTAATTTTAAAAAATAAGGTATGCAAACAAGCAGAAGAAAATTAAAGTCCATCAAATAAATGACCACACAATATTTTGCAATATTTATATACATATTGTAACTACTTACAGGGCATTACTTTTGTCATCAAGCCTTCCTATACAATAATTTAAAATGGCTATTTGCATAATATTTCATTACTATATTTTATGTACTTAATTCCCATCATTGGATTTTTATAGAGTGTCTTATGATAGTCTTTGAACTAAGTGAACATCACCCAAATTTTCCTTAAGAAGATGTTCTTTAACTAGAATTAGCACATATGTGTGTATGGTATTTTCAAATTTAGTAAGTTTAAAAAAGTTTTCAAGAAAGTTATAACAATCCATTTTTTCTATTCAACTGCTTTTTCTCACACCTCAACAAATTTGATTTGTAGAAATTCTATCTCACTGTTTTAATCTTCCCTTTTCCCTACTTTTTAAGTTTTACTTTTTCATTGGTTATTTGCATATATTATTTATAAATTATCTATTCATATTCTTTATCAGTTTTTCTAGTCTACATTTTTTCTGCCTGAAACATTTATCTATTTAATATTTATTTTGTTCATGATAAATTCAAGTTTTAAATTTTCATCATATGGGTAAACACCACTGGCAAAAGTTATTTTTGTCTCATCTCTATGTATAATGAAATAAAAATGGATCTATTCATATTTAAATGAATAATTTTAATTTATGATTGCATTTATTAAAATCTCCAAAAGAGTGTTAAGGAAGATTGGATAATATAGACATTCTTATCTTTTTTTCTGATTTTAAAGGAAATTTCTACTTTACTTTTAAATATAGCATTTACTGTACCATGGTACTTTTTTCTTAAGTTATCATTCCTATTCATATTTTTCTAAGATGTTTTTGTTAAGGATAATTACTGACATCTATAAAGTATCTCATACACCTAATATGGTGGATGTATTTTCTTTCTTTGCTCAATTAATATATTTGATATTAAAAGTTTACATATTTTAAACTAGAATTATAAAATATCTCATTTCTTGTCCTGTAAGTTTGAGGTACTTACCCAACTTTTCTACAAAATTATTCTTCACCAGATATTTTTATCTAGACCTGAACTGCACATGTCAGGGATAGTGATCTCCTGCGGTACGTGGTGGGGGACATTATAGAAGACACTGTGCCTACCGGAAATCCTGCATCACTCAGATGTTTTGTTTTTTATATACAAGTTTAAACTTGGACTTTAGATAATAAAAATTAATCATTTTATTTAATTAATGTAAAAACAACTTATTTTAAAGAACTACAAAGATATATTTAAATACTCAAACCAGTGATAAATATAGTTTAATTTAAATGATTTATTTTGGAGAGAGGTAGTGAATAGGAAAGTTTTAACCCACTATCACCAGTGACCATTTCAGTATTCTTATTTTACAGTCATACCTCATGGAAACTAATTTGAATGGAGGAATGTAGAAAATTAGACTTTTCCTTTTATTTTACCATTAAGAAACAACTTCAGGTTTATATTTCTTTAAAGAATTGTAATTAATTCTTTATTTTGAATTGACTTTAAGAAGCACTTTCGAATAACACAATTATTTTTCTGTTCCATGTGTGAGTTCTTACATTTGTATTGTGTGTTCTTATTAAAGTCATCATAACTGAGTTTGTTGTGAAAAGGTAAGGGCTTTGAAGTCAGGAATGAAAGGATTCAACTGTTAACTATCACTTGATAACCGTATGATCTTTGGCTAAAGAGTCTTTCCTGTAAAATAATACTGCTAGGGATTGCTTTGACGATTCAATGAAACTTTAAATATTGAGTGCTTACTCTATGGCAACCACTGTTCCCAAATGCTTTGTTAGGAGGTAACATTTAATCTTTACAACAACTCTATCAGGTGGTCTTCATTATCATCTCTTTTAAAAAGATAAAGAAACAGAGTATTTAAACAACTGCTCATATTTACACAGGGGGCAAATGGCAGAATCAGAAATAAACCCAGTCTGGCTCCAGAGTCATGCTCATTGCACTATTTTCCTCCACGTATGGAAGACATCTAATTTTACTCTTGACATCCATTAAATATATAATTTTATCCTTCTGCTTAGCATAAATCATTGAGGATTTTAAATGTATTTAGAATATTATTTCTCTAAGAAGTGGGTGGCTATTGTAACTATACCATCAATTGAATTAAAAGAATAAAAATTATTTAACTAATATGACATCAAGTAACAAATTTTCCTGTTCTTCATGAATATAAATGTCTGGTCACTGTGGTATCTTCTGAGTACTAATTTCTTATATTTAGAGTAATTGTTAAGTTGGATCCTACCCCAAAAGTGTCGATCCGTTGCCCTTGACAGAAAGAGTTCATCAGAGAGTGCTAGGTATGTTTGAACTAGACAAAGGTTTACTAGAGCCTTGTGCGTGAGGGAACCATTGCTGGAAAGGAGAATTTAGCTTGACTCCTGGAAGGGAATTAGGAGGAGTTATTTAAAGGTATGATATGAGGTGAGGTGAAGGAGAGCAGTCATATCTTGTTCTGGGTTAGACATGTACAGACAGATGGACTATACTCCAACTATTTCCCTATGGGAAATTGTGAGATAATCATTCATCAGATTCTAATGTATTTTGTCTAGCATGGGGCCTTACGGTCATTGCAGTGGGATAAATTGTTCAGGTAGGATGTTGAGACATGGTTCACTAAGTCATGATTTAATCCACCTGTTCAAACAGGACAACTCTTATTCACTGTTAATGGACAGAATGAGGGACTTCTTGGGCCCCTAAATCTGCATGGTTTAAATCTTCAGCCATCTTCAGAATAAAGGCAAAGCATATTCTTAGGATATAAGACTTTTAATAGAAAAGAGCTTTAATGAAATTAGTGTCCATAGAAAGAGAAGAAAGGAAAATAGTTTCCAATAAAACATCCAAAGTTACCCAAACAGAATTGACACAAAATGGGATTGCTTGTGCCTGACAACTGGCCACACTCCTAAGGCACCTTCTAGCAGGGACACATAGGGTCAGATGAGCCAGGCAAGTCTAGCATGAAAGGAACAAAATCTAAGTACAAATCAAGATAAAAGCTGCTGCTGTCAACCTCCCCATGGGTCTGTCACCCATGTCTCCTCCAAGTGTCTCTGCATGTCTTGATGCCACAAGTCTCATGTCCCCCTAGTCCCTGGTGTAAGTCCAAAGCTGAGAAGCAAGAGCAACTTCTTCAGAAGTCTCCTGTGCTCCACCTGCTTCCACCAAGTCTTATACTTCTCCTCCACACTCAGCTCTACCCTTCATTAGATGGAGCAGGGGACCTGGAATCTCCCCTTTTTATGAGACTACATGTTCACAATTTCTTTTACCAGTCTGTCTTGGTTACTATAACATGACTTTTGACTAATTTAGAATAGGTAGTTAGCTAATAGTTTTTTCACCTGACATAATGTGTGAAAGACTTTTGATGAGGTGTGAATTAAAACTGTAGAAAAAGGAGTTTAATTTATGAATGACTTTGCTGAGAATACATGGTGTGAAACTTGAAAGGGAGGAAGATAAATGCTCTCTATTTTTAAAATACAATCCTAGTGTTCAAGGATGGAATTTGAAGATGTCAGATGCTTCATTATATTCATAAAAGCAGGAACAAGTATGAGATTCTTTTTTTTTAAAGTTTTATTTATTTATGCATACAAGCACTAGGGTACAGACCAGAGGTGTGGGGGGTGAGAGGATTCACCACAGAGAGCGGGGACCAGAACAGGCAGATCAATGGAAGTACACTGCTGAGGAGAGCAGTGGGCACAGCAGGAGAGGTCTGCTGTGCCATGTGGGTCCCCTCCCTGGCCGGCAGCAGGGATCAAACTCGTGCTGCAGTGGCTGCGGTTTGCTTCATAGTGCGTTGCTTAACCCTCTGCGCCACCAGGGAGGCCCCAAGTATGAGATTCTTTTGGAGCCAAAGATTATAGTTAGATCACACGTGTCTGAAGAGAAAAAGATATGATATTGACCTGGTGCAAGAAAATTCATCCCGTTCCCCTGTGGGTTCTTGCAGGCTGGTAAATAGTTAAACATGCATCAGACAAATGCTAAGAGAAAAGCACTGAAAAGCGGTTTCATAAGAACATATATACCTACTATATACAGGGGAGAGACTCAGTATGGCTAAAGTCCTTACATGACTTCAGATTTCATCTAAAATAGCTTAACTAGGACAAGGAAAGCTGGTGAAAGAGGGAAAATACAGTTTGGAAGTTTACTGGGGAAAAGAAAGCTACCTCTACCTTCTTCCTAGAAAAAAAGATAATAGGATTGGGTCTTATTGAAATAAACCCTTATTGAGAAAAGTTTAAATATAAACATCAAAAGCAACTTCCACTTTGCTTTGTGCCCCACCTTAAATAAACCTCTTGCTAAAGATTTGTTGCAGGGTTACAGACTTTTGCTTCCTTAAGATATTAAGAAGAAAAGCTAGAATAGTAAGTGAGCAGGATTGATACAGCTGTTGGAAAGTGACAAATAGAAAATAAATGTGTTTAAATTATTCTCTCCATTTTATGAACATTGTGTCCTGCAGTGCTATTCACTGATTAAGGAATTTGCATTGAGAGTTATCTTTCAGAAATGTCACCTATCTTCTGAAAAAGACTTTGAAATACAGTTAAGAGACAAATACTACTTTGTTCTCTTTTCTTGCATATAAGATATTGGCATTTGCAAATGAATATTTGGGACTTTTACCACAAATAAGTGCTATAAAGATTGTGCTAAAGAATTCTGATCTCTGAATCAATGGAGACAAATTTAATAGTTTTCCAGTGCTTAATTTTATGGCTTTAGACCAATATGGAGGACTGATTAATCTAGAACCACTTGCAAAGTTTTAAGGAATAGTGTTCATTCAATATTTATGACAATTTCTATATATACATACATCTGAAAAGGAGTTACTAATGAAAAAAGGGTAAAATCATATTTAAATCATGTCATATTTTGTTAGTAATATCAAGCAAATTTGGCTATTGTATGTTTATCTAGAAGGGCACTTCCCAAATATTCAATAAAAAAGTATGCACAAGTTTCATGTACTTAAGTTAATCATACACACACACACACACACACAAATGCCAATGTATATATGTTACAGGCTGTCCCAAGGTGATGTGTGATGACCTGGGTGTGAATTCTCACCCAGGATTTTAAGAACTCAGGACAAGACTTAAAAGCAGTCTCTAAGAGAAAAGTTAATAAAAATTTTATTTACAAAGGGACTGAGAAGAGCGAAAACAAGAGAAAGATTAATTTGTCAGTACATCCTACCAGTAACTCTGTCTGAGCTGAGACCCTGGGCACAAGCTAAAAGCAAGATAAACAAGAGAACACAACCCCATATAGTTTCAGTTTTATTCAGCATGGCTGCTTAAATCCACCTAATGTATTCATGGCATGATGGGAGTTGTATTCCATAGCACCTGAGATCTGTCATAAGTTCGGGTGGAGTGTGGGTGGAGTTCATTCAGTACATATGGGTCCTACAACACATACATAAAGCTAAAGGAAATATGGGGAGATTTTCTTTATCTTGTAAGAACAATGTGTTTATATTTTTCTTTTTGCTAGGTGGTATTTTTGAATATGTGGAATCTGGCCCAATGGGAGCTGAAGAACTTGCGTTCAGATTTGCTGTGAACACAATCAACAGAAACAGAACTTTGTTGCCCAATACCACTCTGACATATGACACCCAGAAGATAAACCTCTATGACAGTTTTGAAGCATCCAAGAAAGGTAAATAATAGATCTTTAACATGTTGTTTTCTAGAATTCAAATGCTCAGATATTCCTAATAGATTTACGAATTCCAGTTGCAATTAATAAATTATTAGGAATAGTTTCATTATTAGAGGTTTCTTTTAAAAATGCATATAAATTTTATTAGAGAAGGTAGTGTTGCAGCAATTTATTGCAAAAAATGCTTATATTTTATTCTGAAATGCAGTTAGATCTGTGATGGAGAATTTTTCCCATTAATTCCTCTTTGCTATTAAACTATTCCTGTTTCCAAGAACCCACTAAAGTAAAACAATATATCAATAGATTTACTAAGTTTTGCCAATTCATTTTTACATTTTTATTTTATTAATTGTCAGTTCCACTATATTATTACTGTGGTATCAATTTACTATGGTTCTGAATGACTTCAGAAAGCCAGGCCAGTCTTAGAAATTTATTGGAAAATTTTGATTAACTTTACTTTCTATATACCTAATGCCCATTTATCAGACCATGTGGTGTTTCTTATTATAGCATAAAATAAATGGCTAAGAAAAGGACTACTGGAGTATATGAAGAAATGATTACACTATTTTATGATTTTTTTATTTATTGCATCATGCTGAAAACTGCATTTAAAATAAGAATAAGAAAATGATTTTGTAAAAATTAAAATTTATATGTTAAGTGGGGTATTAGAGAAATTACTATTAAGGCATTATTTGATCCAAACAACAGTCTTAGTAGTGTGTTTTGAGACATGTTTCCATAGTCTTACTTTGTCTTAATAATTGATCTTGTCTTAGTAGTTGACTTTTGAATTGTTAACATTCATTAATAGGAATTACATTTCATGATACATATTTTCTCACAGAGCATTTATTTTAAATTCATATTTTTAAAACAATGTTTACTCTTCTGTAATGATAATGTCTTATTAGCTACCTTACATTGATGAGACTGTACACAATTATAATTCTAACTTGGTGCTGATTTCTTCCAAACTCATTAATATTAATAAAAGCTGATAAGGTACAGTATTTTTTAAGATGAAAGTATCCTTCTTTTCCCCCGGCTAACTAGTGTTTATCAAAGCCTATATTCTGCTTGCCCTTTGAATTCATATCTTTATGAATACAGAATAAGTTTTCACATTTCAGACCATGTCAGTGTGATTAAGGCTGAAAAAAAGGGTAAAGGTTATTGTGAAATACTACATTTGTCATCATAATTGCAAAATAAGTCATTAACTGCAAGACAAGTGCATTCGATTGGTGACATAGTTCAAGATTATTTCCATTAGGAAGAAGATGCTCTGTCTCCAATGAAATCATTTAGGCTAAAGAATATGGAATTTGAGTTTAGTATAAATAAAGTATTAATAGATTCCTTGATGGTGACTTCAAAGGAACAATGTAAAAAAGCAGACAATGTTTAGCAACAAATAGGTTACTATCCTGGGAATGCCTTAGCAAAATTAGAAGGCTTTAAAGTCATTTGCTTTCCAGAATATTAAAAGGAACTTACAAACTTTATTATCTATTACATTTCCATTATAGGGAATCAAATTTATCGATCAACTGATCTGATGCTAAAATAAAATCTCAAGTAAGAGTATCTTACATCTTTGAAAGATGTTGAAAGGGAAATGTTATGATTAGGATCTTATCTTGTGAAGTCCCTGCTTTTAGAAGCTCCATGAATATGCATATATTGATGGTGATATTGACAATTATTTCTAAATAACTTAAATAATAAAATACAATTTCTTAAAGTTTTTGTAAACCGTGTGTTCAAGGTAGGAATATAAAAATAAATTATATGTTTAAATCTCAACATTTTGTCTGATACCTAGTCTTACACTTTTAATAAATAATATTTTGAACTTAGTAAATGAATACTTGAGTGTTTTCATCAACAAAATATCAACTTTTAAATATCTGTACTTAAAAACATATCCATCACATTTGTGCAGCAAGTTCTCTAAAGGAAAATATCTTTAACTATGTTGGAGGATTTGAATCTGAATACTCAATGGATACCTAAGTCCCCCCAAATTCTCCTTAATACCATTAAAATACATGTAGAAATGGAACAACCATTGCCTTTTGGAGCAGACAATTTCATTTATAGATATTTCCTATTTCCCTTTGAATTTAGTTTTTTTCTTAATTTAAATTGAATAAACTTTCATGAGAAGGGTTACCTTTGTCTTAATTCTCTCTTTTCCAAACAGATGGAATATACTTAAACCAGTTTCACAGGCTCTATCTTCAAATATTTAAGGATGATTTTCATGTTTCCAATAATTATTCATTGTCTAGATCCAAACTCACTAGTTGCTTCATTGAACTTTATAGAATTTCAAGTCCTGAACAATCTCTTTTCATTTGAATTCTAATTTTTATGACTTCTTAATTACTGTAGTTATTATTGACATGGATATAATTTCTTTTGTGTAAATATAAATTTTAAAATCATTTAAAATAAATAAAAAGTCAAATAGATAAAATAGATGCTCTATTTTTAATTTTCTTTCTACTCAGTGTCATCAATCCATGTGCAGTCATCTCCTGTGAATCATAGCCGGTTTCATACATGTGGTGATATGTGTAACTTGTGCAGATCCATTATCTGTCTGTGGTCGTGAGGAGAGATTGCCAAATGATTTCTATTTAAGAATTTGAAATTAAAGAGGGTGCAAGCAAGTTTAGGATGTAATACTGTTCCCCCAATACCCTGATATAAACTTTTTTTCTGAAATGAGCATTCCCCCCTTGAATTTCAGAGCATTCCTTTTTTCTCTCACACTCCTTGTCTCCCTCTCTTGATACTAGTTGTAAAATTATTTGAACATAGAGCTTCAGGTATCTGGGTGAATTAATTCCCTAGCAAATGGGAGAAAAAAATATAAAATGAACTATATTGAGAAGCAAATATGTGTTGTGTGTGCAGCAAATCTTTCTTCAGTATAGTACCACTAAGTTGACAATAATAATGTGGGAGTTGTTGACACCTGGCATCTCTACTCTCATTATTAATAGATTTCTATCTTCTCTTCAGCCTGTGATCAACTGTCTCTTGGGGTGGCTGCCATCTTTGGGCCTTCGCACAGCTCATCAGCTAATGCCGTGCAGTCCATCTGCAACGCTCTGGGGGTTCCCCACATACAGACCCGCTGGAAGCATCAGGTGTCAGACAACAAAGATTCTTTCTATGTCAGTCTCTACCCAGACTTCTCTTCACTCAGCCGTGCCATTTTGGATTTGGTGCAGTTTTTCAAGTGGAAAACTGTCACAGTTGTATATGATGACAGCACTGGTAAGAGAAATTGTATTTTTGGTGCTATGCTTTAAAATTTAGATAATTTTCTGAAGATCACTTGATTCTTGCTGTATTCATATTTGTTTTAATTAAGTTGAAGGATAAAAAAACAGTTGGAATCAAATGTCAACACTAATTTCATATATTCAAAGAATAGATCAGATTTTTTTTTGTTTGAACACTTTCTTTTTTCTGTGAAGGATAAGTTAGTGTAGAATATAGATGAAGGATAGAGATAGTATGAAATATAATATTGAGATTTTTTTTTTCTCTAGGTTCTGGGTAGTTTCCTAAATTAAACCCTCATGATTGACTATTAGTGAAACTAATCAGGAAATTTAGAACTTTGAATCAACATTTTTCTTCAGCTTTTTATATGCAAATAATGTATGTGGAAAGTACTCATTTTTATATCTTTATAGTATGTTAAAATTTTAAAACTTTTTTTTCAAATTTACAACAATTTTTAATTCATTCTGATACTCAGTTTTTGGAACTATTTATGGGGACATATACTTTAGGGACATGGAAAATTAATTTACAGAGTAGTACATATTTCTGTTTCTTTGAGGAACATTTAATGAATATTTACTGGAAAGAGGTTTTTATTTCCTTGTTTTAACTTGTGCTATTATTTTCATATGAGTAGTTATCTTGAGATATCAATTTAAAACAAGTCTCACAGAGAAACAGTACATTAAAAAGTAAAAAAAAAAATTAGAGTACCAATTTTCTTTGACTGTTTTATTGATCAATAATTACATACTATGTTATTGCATAGTGATAAGGAATTTCACATCGAAATATGTACAAAAGGTATAAATTGTGCTTTTTATATGAGAATGCAAAACTATTTTATTCTACATAATTGTATTAAACTTTCCTGTTTACATCAAAATTGAAATTCATTTTAATTTGCAGCTTCTCAAAACAAGCCAGGAATATACAATATGTGCAGAAAGTAATCTAAATTTGATCTATTGAAAGTTAATAGGAATTTTCCCCAGAAAACAGAGAATAGGGAGTTATAGGGTTGGAAAAACAATAAAAATTATTTCAAAACCATTTTCATTGGGATAACAATTAGTAATTCTAACTACAAGTTACATTAATAGATTAATTTTGCTTCTCTGCCTAAAAAAGGGAAAATGTCTTGAAATAAGTTTAAGTTATAAATCACCAATACAAGTCCTTAAGATCAACCTAAGTATATTTTGGATCAAATTAAGCATATTAAATTTATTGTGCTAGGTTTTAAACCCAAGTCATTACATTTTTGTTGTTGCTAATTTTATATGTGAAATTATGAATAGCAGGCTCTATGTGAATGGTTTCTCTGCAATTGTATAATGTGATGGAAGAGGGCATCCCCAGTTACAGATTAGTTCACATACAACAACAGATTGGTTGTTTATGGATAGTAATAAAAAAATTATGCCAATATAAATATACATACATTATGAATTCATGGGTAATTTACTTCTCTATTCCCTTCTGACGTAATTCAGATGAATACTGCCCAAGTAACATAGATCTTCATGTGTACACGCTTGATCATGCTCAAATACATATAAGCATGTTATGTGTGGTATTTTGTATTTATCTTTGATTATATTAGAACCCCTTAATGTAAGCCAAAATGGGCAAATATTTAAAATACTTACGGTTATAACACTATTCTTCACTATTCTCTCTCTCCCTGTATGTGTCTGTGTGTTTGTGTGTGTGATTTTTATTTCTCAAATGTGACTCTTGAGTTATTGGATAAAAAGATAATGAGTTTTGTAATCTAAGTGGTATTGCAACTTGGTAAAGTTATTCATATGTTTTGGTCCTTGGTTTTAAATAATACTATAAAGTTTTATGTTATTGAGGCAAATTTAAAGAGTTAATTAAATATATATTTAACTAAATGTATATACTTTTAATGGATTAAATTTATTAAAATAGTTCAAGTAACTGTACCACTCCCATCACCATGAAGTGACAGATACTTGAAAATCCAAAGGTCTTGATGATTTAAATATTAATGTTCACTGATAGCTATTACAAAATTATTTGCAGAGTAAGTGTGCTTTAAAAATCCTTTGAGGAAAATAAAGCTTATTAATGTTTCATTTTATTCAACATTTAATTAAACAAATATTGATTAAGCATCTGCCACCTGCCAGGGGTAGTTATAAATATAAGTATATGCCATTAAAAAAAAGTCCCAACCCTTTTCAGTTTCTTGCTTCAATAGGGATATATGATTGTTTTTTATTATTTTGTAACTGGACACTTGCAATCACTTTTAATTTAATGCTCTTCTGAGAATATACCTATTTTTAACTTTTCCATAGTATGGATAGACATACTTCTTTTGTAATATATTCCTGCACATATAAAATATATTGACTATAAATATACATTATACATATGTAATGTATTTGTAAGTACGTATCACACATATATAAAATATACCAATTGTCTCAAAGTGGAATTTTAATGATAGAGTTCAACCAAGAGAATTTATAAACTCCCCAGGTGAACAGGTAATTATGTGATCAATTGAGAGGAAATCTGATTATAACTAGAACTATTAACTGAAGTGGGGAAAATAAATCCACCTCATACCCAAGAAAATGAGCATTATTGACTCATTATGGACTATATATCAGCTAGTTACTGCGGGACACGCTGTGCCATTTTATTTACATGTTTCCTTTTTCCCTTTCCAGGTTTATTTATTATGTATGCTATTCCTCCTATTTATATTCATTTCTGTTTTGTTGTATTGTCCAGTTTGATACATGATAATTGTACTTTCATCTAGTCTTTGTTTCTACCCCCAAAACAGATGGGGTGATAGATGAAATATAGTGCTGGAGTAGGAAAAATTCTTAGAATGATGTTAACAGGAGCTGTTTATTTTTTATGATAATTAGCATTTGTTGTTGTCGTGGATGAATGCTTTTAAACACCCTGAAAGTCTGTTATAGCTCTGAATGATGTCCAAAAATGATGGAAAAGAATTGGCTTCAGAAACAAAGCTGTGTTTCTGTCAGTCATTTTGGAACATATGATTCATTTTAAATATAAGCTAAAAATAAGTTGGATAGCTGTCAGCTTGTAAGCAATTCCAAGATAAATTGTGAATATTTGCTTTAAAGTCCCTGTGTTTCATCTTTGTTTATAGATCAGCAGTCCATTAACAAAGAATTCTGGACTGGTAAACAAAGCCTGGGAATCTATTCCCAGTTTTGGTATAAGTTTGGAAGAGAGGAAGGGAATAGATAGAACTAGGAGGAGTTATAATTCTCTAGGCATTGTGTTAGTTGCTATAATGTAAACTGTTTGGTTTAATCATCAAAACAGTTCTATGAATTCTAAAGTTATTACCCTACCATTCCTCTTTCTACAGGACAGAATCTTCTGCTCCTCAGTAGCTTGGGTTTCTTGAATTCTTCTTTCCACTAACCACTGGCAATTCTACACCTATGGTCTCTCAAATATATTTCAGTCTTCAGTGTTAGGTCAAGATCACCATTATTTCTCACCTGGATTATTCCTAACAGTCTTCTAATTGGTTTCCTTCATGAAGTCTGTACCCATTGACTGAATCTTCATTATGCAGTAAGAATAATTTTTTTTAAAAGGACTTCTGATCCACTCTCCTATTAAAAGCTTGTCATTGCTGTGTGGATGAAGTCTAAACTTTTTTGTAGACTTTTTGTAGACTCTCTTATGGTCTAGTCCATATACTTTTTCAATGACATTTAGTTTTATACCCCTGACTTAAGTCTTTTTAATTGTTGAGTAGGCAACAGAAAATTCTTCTGTATTTCAATAAATCTGATAATTGACTTGACCCCATTTAATTAACAAAGATGTTTTTTTATTATTGGTAAATACTTAGATTTCTGTAAACTTAAACCTTTTTATTAAATTTATTATATAGCATTAAAATTTAAATTCAAAACATGGATTCTTATACATGGTTGTATAAAGTATAGAATTTCCTTAGATACAGGTACACTAGAGATTTCTAAACCAATTCATGATTCATTAATTCTGGCACTATACCCAAGCATTTGTAATTGGAATTGGAAAGCTCCTCTACTAGTATTTAGGAATATCTGGTTATCTCTACCTCTGTATTCAAGAGATTGTAGTTCCCTAAACCGGAATTTGGGTGTGACCATGTGATTTTTTTTTAGTTGATGAAACGTGAGTAGCAGTGTGTTCATTTCCAGGGAGAGGCACTTACTTGTCTGACCCAAAATTCTCCAGTTCACTTGATCCCTACCATATCAATTGAGCTATAGGACTGAAGCATCTTAAAATTCTGAGTCAAAATATAAAAGATAGCTGTCATGAAGAATTATTTAGATCTAAGTAGGACTTGCTTATATGATACATAAAATATTGTTTTGTTGAATTTGTGATGTGGAGGGAGTGATTTTTCTTATAGCATTCCCTAGTCTACTATTTCTCAAATGTCAGTGTGCATTTAAACTTCAGGAAAACTTGTTAATACACTGCTTGTGGGCATTTATGATATAGTAAGCAAGGGGTGAGACCTGAGAGAGTTCCTCAGGCCTTTCTGATTTCCCAAGTGATTATGATGCTTTTACTGCAATGAGTGAACTTTCAAACCATTAATCCGCCTAATCTTGACTCTGAAATATATTTATTGATCTATTTGATTTTGAATAATATGTAAATTATAATATTATAATATTTTGCAATTTAATTAATAGTAAACTAAATTTATCAATAAACAAAAGCATAATTTTATAGCTAAAATTAGATGTAAAAATTTAAAGCAATTCTGGAAGCATATTATAGTGTTTTCACATTGACAAAGTTATCAGCTGCTTCCAAAGATAATAGTTTGGGGTCTCCCTGGTGGTGCAAGGGGTTGAGGACTGTGGGGCTTCCACAGCCACTGTAGTGCCAGTTCGATCCCCAGCCAGTGAGGAGCTCCTCATGGTGCAGCAGATCTCTCCTGCCTCACCTGCTGCTCCCTTCAGCAGTGTATTTCAGTTGATCTGTCTGTTCTGCTTCCAAATCTGTCTGTGGTGAATCCTCTCACCCCCTGAAAAATAATTTTACTATTATTTTTATCATTATAGTATTTTTGACAATTTTGAAATCGTTTTAATATGGGGAGATAACATTAACTGTAAATATAATAAAAATTATTAAATATAAGTAAGATTTAGAATGATTTCTTACATTGGTATAATGTTTTATAATATCTATTTCAGTAAATTTATTAAAAAATACTTTTTAATTTAAATTTAAAGAATTTTATAATAAAATCTAATTGCATGACTAACGATTCTGATTTGTCAATTAAGCATTTCTAAAAACCTCCTGTTCTATATTCATAGTGAACTTTTTATCATTTTATACAATTTAAATAATTGGGTTGACATTAAAGAAAGAAAATTAAGTCAGCCCTTTGAAATCTTGCCACTAACTTGTTAATTATCCTATTAATTACACAATGAGAAATGATAAGTAATAATTCCCTTCCTAAAGTATGATGGGAGATCAGAGAGCTATCTTATTGGCATATTGAAAGGAAGAGCAAATTATACATTTTTTTTTTAAATACCATTAGCTGTCATTGGAACCAAGAACTAGATTAATGTTTTAAACTTAATCTTTAAATGTTGTTTTAAATCATTTCTTAATGGAAACAGTACTTATTATATGTAATGTGATACTCAATAGCAAAACAACATCTAATTAAAAAATGGACAGAGAATCTGAATAGAGATTTTCCAGACATACAAATGTTAACAGGTACATGAAAAGACAACATCATTCATTATCAAGGAAAGGCAAATTAAAGCCATAGTGAGATATAATGTCACACCTATTAATAGCGCTACCCTAAAAACACAATAGATAGCAATTATTAATGAGAATGTGAGAAACGAAATGAGGATTTGAAAGAGATATCTGTACTCCATATTCATTGCAGCATTGTTCATAATAACTAATATATGCAAATAATTTAAAAATGTTTAGTGTAAGATGTGCTGTATAGCAATATCTATATAGCGTATATAATATATATACAAACATATATGTATATATATTAATATTATTTAGTTATGAGAAAGAAGGAAATTCTGACATTTATTGTCAAATCATGACAACATAGATAAATTTTGAGGGAACTATAAGTGAAATAATCAGGATGAGAAAAAGATAGATTGTGTGATTTCACTTTTATGTGAAATCTGAAAAAGTCAAATGCAAAGAAATGGCCTTCAGAATGGTGGTCACCAATGGTAGAGTGATATGGGGGGAAAGGAGAGTTATTGGTCATAGAGAAATAACTGGAAGTTAAAAGATGACTATATTGTAGAATTCTATTGTTCAACATGGTTATTTCTTTTTAGAGACTTATTTATTTATGCATTGGCCAGAGGTGCAGTGGTGTTGTTGTTGAGAGGATTCACCAGAAACAGAGTGGGGAGCAGAACAGGCAGATCTACCGAAAACACTGCCGAGGGCAGTGGGAGAAAAGAGAGGTCTGCTGAGCTATGTGGGTTAGCTCCCTGGCCAGAGATCGAACTCAGTGCAACAGTGGCTGTCCATAGCTTCATAGTACTGATATTTAACCCCTTGCACCACCAGAGAGGCCCCTACAACACTGTTATTATATGCTTGTCAGTAGTCTCTGTAAATGCTCTTTGATAACTGTTGTAGTTTAAAAAGCTTTGTCATTGGTGCAAAAGCTAAGACCTGAGCAGTGTTTGTCTTTTATATTTAAATTATTTTAACATACAAATTCAAATACCTTTGTCATGTTGCTTCACCACCAGATTTATTGAAATTTAATTGACATAAAATTTTGCATAAGTCTAAATACAAGATGATTTCTTTAAGAAGAGAATGTTTACATGCTTAGGCAAACCAGAAATATACAGAATGGTTTTCTTTGTTTATTAAAACAGTAGTTATTAAAAGTTACATTTTTGGTAGAATAAATTAAATTATTTAGGGAAAATTTTATATATTACAGTCTTGTAAAATTATAAGGTTGTGAATACATTTTTTTAATAGTTCATTTTTTTGTAAATGCTTTGCTATTAAATGTAGTCTCCTAAGGCTGTATAATTGACATTTGTAACTCTGTTGGTCATTAGTTTGTAGTTGACATTAGTTTGTAGTTGACAGGTAGTTGAACTATAATATTGTTCTTAGATTTTTTTTTTGAAGATTTATTTATTTATGCATACAAGCACTGGGGTACAGGCCAGAGGTGTGGGGGGGGGGTGAGAGGATTCACCACAGAGAGCAGGGAGCAGAACAGGCAGATCAACGGAAGNACACTGCTGAGGGGAGCAGCGGGCACAGCAGGAGAGGTCTGCTGCGCCATGTGGGTCCCCTCCATGGCCGGCAGCAGGGATCGAACTCGTGCTGCAGTGGTTGCGGTTTGCTTCATAGTGCGTTGCTTAACCCTCTGCGCCACCAGGGAGGCCCCTTTTTTTTTTGCTTTTAATTGTTGAAGTACACATATAACACACAATTTATGTTCTTGCTTTTAAGTGTACAGTTTAGTAACACTACATATATTCACATTGTTATACAATCAATTATCAGAAATTTCATCTTTAAAACTGAAATTCTATACCTATTATAAAATAACGTCCCATTTTCTCCTTCCCCCAGATCCTGGCAACCACTTTCTGTTGGTTTACTTTCTGTTTCTATGAGTTTGAATTTCCCAGATACCTCATATAAGAGGAATTACATGGTATTTTCTGTGTATGACTAACTTATTTCACTTAAAATAATGTCCTCAAGTTGTATACATATTGTAGCATATGCCAAAAATTCTTTCACTTTTTAAAGGCTAAATAACATTCCATTCTATATATTTACTCTATTTTGTTTATCCATTCATCTATTGTTGGTTACTTTCATCTTTTGGCTACTGCTGCTATGAACTTGTGTAAACAAACATCTCAAAATCTTGTATTTTTTTTTGGATGTATATATATATGTGTGTATATATACTCATTTTATATATATATATATATATATATATATATATATATATATGAGTGGAGTTGCTTGATCCATAAGGCAATCTCATGTATAATTCTTTTGAGGGTACAACCTATGATTTTCTATAGTGGATGCATTTTTTTATATTTCCAACAATATTGTACAAGTCTTCCAGCTTCTTCACATCCTCACCCATAATTATTAGTTTGTTTTTTTCTTTTTAGTTGGAATTTTTATTGCACTGCTATCTAGAAATTATCCTTAACATCATTGCTTTTGATTAGCACTTATTGTCCTTCTAAGAATTTTAAGGTTAATATATTTCCAAATTGCCTTAATGCAAAAACATTTTCAATATGAGTAGCACTTCTGTTTTCCACTGACCATCTAATTCTAGGGTCAAATATAAAAATTAAGCTTCATTACTGAAGTCTTATTGCATATAAATTGTATTTATATGCATATCTATCACAATTTAATGCTTAGTAGAAAACAACATTTTCTATTTCTGTCATTTCTTTTAGCACTGCATTAAAAAAATCCATCTATGACTTTATACTTCTCTCAAAATTTTTTTTGTTTATTGCTTTTCTTCAATATAAACCATTCCAGGGTGTTTTTTCTTTCTCATTGTGTCTTTAGCTCCAGGAACAGGAACTGGCTCCAGTAGAGTCTTAATGTAGATATGTTAAGTCAATCAATGAGTCAATAATATGCCAGTCCAAAAACCTGCATTCTGTTATAACTATATCTCTTATTTGAATTTGAAAGGAAAAGATTTTTCTCATGTCTTGTTGATTTAATTATCATTCTGCATGTCTATGTGAGAAGTACAAGATTTACTTGTATTGATCTAAATCTAGTTAATTCTTCTTTCTGGCCTTTTGATATAGTAAAATGTAAACATAATGACAAAGGGTCATAAGAAAGTCTTAGTGGATGATAGAAATGTCTGTTACTTTGACTGTATGAATCAGGAAAAAAATGGAAAATATAGAACAAAGAATAAATATATTGCTTTATGTTACAGCTGCAGTATTTCTGTAAATATTCTGCCTCTTAGTCTGAAGATTTGCCAAAGATATCACTACAGAAAGTGAAAATAATTTTTGAGATTGTCAGTAGAACATGTTAGATTTTTTGCAAAATACAAAAGTTAATAATACATTTTTACCTCTGCCAACATTATCTTAAAATTTCCAACTTTCCCCCAGGAATATCTGGGAGAACAGAGATATTTAAGAGTCAAATTATCTTATCACATTAGTAGAAATAGGAAAGAGATATAATACATGAGAGACAAACATCAATAGTGATCATCATAATAGCAGTTGCCACTGAGAATTGCCACATCAGTTAATATTCTGAGCATGCACTCTTCATTCTTCTAGTTCCATAGAACTCAATATGGAATTTTTTTTCTATATTGTAAAAAATAAAGAAGAACATTTAAAAAAGTGAGATAATGCAAATGCTTTTCCATGTTGATTGGATAAAGATCATACATACAACAATGGAGTACTACTTAGCAAATAAATTAAATCAAAACATTGAAAGAAAGACAATATATGGAATTTCAGTTACAAAAACATTAAAAAACTTCGCCAAACTAAAATACTAGTAAGTTTCAGAATCAGGATATAAACCACATGTTGAATCCAGTACTCATGTTCTTCACTATAATTCTCTACCATACCATATATTGACACAAATAAGGAGAAACCAACTAATCAGAATAGTTACAAACTCCTCTAAGTATTAGTGAGTGAGAGGGATTTAGCAACTGAAGTTAAACAGGAAGCCGTGGTCCATACATAGCTCTTTATACTTAATTTGCCTAAGCTCTCTGATAGACCATTAGCTCTAGATAGAGAAGTGCTAAGGCATTCAGGAAACATTACACAGAAGTAATAATAAAATGATCTTTGCAACTTTTGCACTATATACATTTTTTTTAAGACCTAAAGTTTTCTCTGAGGCTAAGAAATACACATTATGGGAAGGTTTTATTTCATGAGACATAAGAAAATACAGCTAAACAAATATAGGAGATAAACAGAGATGAGTAAATGTTATAGAGTATCTCCCATTTTATAGAGGATAACAATTATATCTGAATCAGCAAATTGTCACTATAAAAAGAATGCATAATGCCACTCACACAATTCAATCTTTTTTTTTTTTTTTGCTAAAGATGAATAGCCTTTGCCATATTGTAAAAGGACAAAATGCTATCTTAGGAAATATACCTAAATGGCTGGGATACACATTTGTATCCCATACAGGTTTGTAATGCACATCTTATGAACAGCACATAAAACATTAAGCATGAAGAGTAGAAATACATTTCACTATTGTGCCAAATGTTCATGGTTTAGGCCAGAGTTTCTCATTATTGGTACCAGTGACCTTGGGGCAAGGTAATTCTTTGTTGTAGGGTGCTGTCCTCAACACTGTAGGATGTTTAGTAGCATCTCTGGCCTTTACCTACTAGATGTCTATAGTAGCGCTTATACAATTGTGACAATCAAAAATGTCTCTAGACATTGCTAAATGTCTCTTAGACGGCATTATAGAGAACTGCTGTTTTTCCCCTAGTATATTCCTGGCTATTTAAAAATACATTTAGGTTTGTAATAGGATAGATTATAACTTCACATTTGATATGGCTTTGAAGTCTACTCTATAACTTAAAAGCTAACAATCGCAGGCTCATTGCAGCCAGATCTCTATTCACTGGTCACATTAGCATTTGTTAGTCACCTACTAAAGGCCTGTCACTGTTCTGGGTTCTGGAGCTACAAAAAAAGAATGTATTTGAAATTTAAATTAGACCAGATATCACATAAACTAGCTATCTATCCAGATTCCTCAAGGTCTACTCATACATTCCATTTAATCTTCAGAAAACACAGACTTTAGGTCTTACTATCTCTTGTCTATGTAGAAAAATATTTTCACTGAGTAATGGTTTTCCTGGGAAATAGACAAGAAAAATTCCTTCAAAATTATTTTGAACCAACTGAAGCTTTATTTCTCCATGTAAATTTAAAAATTAAAATAGCAAAGTTATGAGCCAGAATGCCATGTTCCATGCTATTTGATATCTTAGTGCAAAGATTTAATAAACTAAGGCTCAAGTTTAAAGCCTGTGATTATATGTATTTACTGTTTGAAATCATTACAATTATACTTTTAAAATTAGTTCTATTGTTAGAGAATTATAAAGACTAAACATTCTGAAGAATTGCCAAAACTATTCTCTTTCCAGAAACACAAAATCTAACTACTTTTTCTTCTGTTTTTCCTCTGAGAAGGTAGTTCAGGTCCTGTAATAAAAACAAATACATAAAAATGAAAAATGCTAATAGTACTGTGATATTCTTGCAGGAGGCATAGAAAATGACAGAGAGCATAGAATTGGTAAAGAAATTATCAAATTTGCCTAAGATCATGAATTAATTGGTTTCCATGTTTAGAAAATTCTTGCTTTTGATTGTCTTCCTGTTTGTCTCTGTGGAAAGATAGGGTAATATTCAAAATGATCAGCAGCCAATTTCCTCAAATGCAAGCCACATTTGAGCTTTTACCTCCTATAAATTATTAGAACTGAATATTCTTTCCTAAAACATGTTGGACAATTCTGCCCATAATAAACTTGAAAATTTAAGGTTAACAGTAAATAAGGAAGTATGTCTATCCAGTGTTCAAGGTACCACCAGGCTCACATGTGCTTTGGTGTGGAGTCAAGGAAATCATACTAGGCATCAATCAGGAGTCAAAAGAAAATGTCCACAATATGAGCCCTGGATCACCACTGGCTGGTCCTGGGCAGCTGAGGAGGGAGGAAGAAGGCAAGGGAGTTATTGGGAGGAGAACAAAGGTGAAAGTAGCTAACCTAAAGGATCCTTAGTACCAAGCTTGATCAGAGACCTGCTTTGGGCTACAGATGAGAGCAGTGAATCCAGATGAGCCCTTTGCCATTCTTAGATCTTTCAAGAATATTTCTCATAAGATTACAAATGATTGACAGCTCCTTGACAAGCTTCTTGAAATAGGACTTTGGGGTACTCTGGACAAATTACTGTTTCCTTTGGTTAAAGCATCTTGAAATATAAATTGGACACTGTCAAAATTAATGTGGATGCTTAAATTCTCTTCCACCTTCCAGAGAAGAGGATTTTTTCATATCACGACTGAAAACCAAAGGTTTAAAATACCAATAGTCCTAAGAGAGGAAACATATTAGAAACAACTAGGAAGGATGTCAATCTGAATGGCCAGCAACATATCATTTTCTGTTTGGCTAGAAGGAGAGGTGGAAGTGTGCTGTGCACCCTAGCTCTTAAGACTGTGAGGGTCACCAGTGATGAGGAAAGGACAAGAGGGCATCTTTGGGCAAAAATAAATTCTATCCAATTCCATTTCAGTGTAGCTAGCCCTCAGCTGCTTCTGAAACAGTACTCATCTGACAAAGCAAGGCTATACTAAAATCTGTTTCATCTCATAATTGACTGTGCTTATGAACAACCGATGGAGGGGTGAGGGTGCATTAGCAGAAGTAAGTAAGCCCAAGCCGCAAGAGAAAGTGACAGTTGAGGAACCCAGGGTCTTTTGGAGGAGACTCCAGCAGGCACTTCACAGCACCCACTGCCTCTCTTTAGTCCATTAGAAATAATCACTCCTAAGTGGACCATCATCAGTGCCAGTGTGATTTTTTTTTACATTTACTAAAAGCTTTTCTCTTGGCCCACTTACATTTTTTTTCTTTTGTTTCTAAGTAACTATTTAATCCCACCTCCTTTTATTTTGCAGTTAACTGACTTGAAATAAAATCTGATTTAAAATTGGGTTTACAGATGGATTTCTTCTTTCCTTCTGTACTCCCTTTCCCTGGAACCTAGGAGCAACCACTGCATATGCATTAACCGAAAGACCATTAGAGGCACAATGTTTTGCACTTCTGTAGACAAAAAGGAAAGATGTTTCCACTTGGAATGAACTCTTTTTTGTATTTTTTTGCAACAAATAGCTTCCTTTTAAATTCAGAAATGCAATGGCATTGAGCCCCTAAATTGTTCTCATCTAAAATGTTTTACTCCTATCTTCACTTTCATAGATTATGATCAATTTTCCCCCAGAATGAATTATTCAAATTGAGCCTAGTCTCCTGAATTCATAGAAAAAACAATGTCTTAGCACTTTGGGTTTATTTTACTCACTTATGACTTGGCACATTCTGCCTAGTGCCAACAGAAATACTTTTATTCAATATAATTTATTCCTCCAAATAGAATACAAGCTTCTCAAGATTAAATAATATGTAATTCATTCATTTATTGAACACAATTTTGAAAATCTGACATGTACTAGACTGCACTAATCACTTGAGAGATAGCCAAGAAATAGTCAGACAAATATTCTTGCCTCCATGGAGTTTATATTCTAGTGGAGGATGACAGAAAATAAGCAGTGTCATAAATATGTAAATTATAAATATGTTGGGGGATGATAAGGGTGACAGAAATAAATAAAACAATGTAACATCAATCTGCAATATGAAAGGAGAAGACTACAATTTAAAATGTGTTGATGACCCATAGATGAGATAGCCAGTCATGTGACTAAGCAGAAAAACACTATAGGCAAAGGAAATTCCCTGAAGTGGGAACTTAAAGAATAGAGTTGCCATTACATGACTATTGAATGCAACAGAACACATCTTTGAATATGTATATTTGAGATATCCACTAATATTCATAAAGATGATGGAGCAGGCAGTTGGGTATAAGAATATAGAGATCCAGAAGGGTCTGGGATGGAACATTCATTTGAGAGTAGTACTAGGAAAGTGGGTGATATCTCCACAGAAGTGAATAAATAGAAGAAGGATGAGAGATAAGAAATAGACTATAAGATAAGAGGAAAACTAAGAGTGTGGAGTATCTTAGACAGGAAAGTGGGTGATATCTCCACAGAAGTGAATAAATAGAAGAAGGATGAGAGATAAGAAATAGACTATAAGATAAGAGGAAAACTAAGAGTGTGGAGTATCTTAGACAGCAAGAAGAAATTCAGTCAAAGAAGCGGACTCATATTGCTGATAAATCAAATGAAATAAAGGTGGTAACTTGAATATGGAATTTAACAAACCTAAAGGTCACTGCTAATCTTGACAAGAGCAGTTTCAGTGGAGTGATAGAGACAAAAACCTCATTAGAGAGAGCTTAAATGAGGATAGGAAGTGAGTAAAGGAAGATTAGGAATATAGACAAGTCTTTCTAGAAAATTTCCTAGAAAATAAGGCAGAGGGATGAAGTGACAGTTGGGAAAGTTAACACAGAAAATATTTTTGTAAACTAAAGAAAATGAATGAGTACAGAAGACTTGACAATGCAGAGTTGACAAGGTAAATTATGGTCAATTCTAAAAATAAGAAGGGAATTTTATTTAACAAGTAATAGAGTAGCAGTCTCCCAGAAGAGAGACCCAGTGATTACTTTGATAATCCAACTTGGTAGATAGATCCCCAGAGCTGTTAGTATGCAGACTGAAGGGTATGCTGAGACATGCCAACATGCTCTATATGGGTTCTGCCATCTGCCATAGAAAGACAAAGCATACCCTTAGCATGAAAGAACTTCATAAAAAAATATTTATTTATTTAAACTTATTTATGCATACAAAAAGTGGGGTACAGGCCAGAGATGTGGGGGTGAGAGGACTGAGTGGGGAACAGAACAGGCACATCTACTGAAGTACACTGCTGAGGGGAGCAGTGGCGAGGCAAGAGAGGTCTGCTGCACCATGTGGGTCCCCTCCTGGCCAGGGATTGACCTGGTGCTGCAGCAGCTGTGGATACTTCACAGTGTGGAGTTCAACCTCCTGCATCAGCAGGGAAGCCATGAAAGAACTTTAATAAAATAGTGTGCATAGAAAGAGAAGAGGTGAAAGGATAATTGTTTCACAATAAAACACCCAAAGTTACCCATTCCCTACTGGGCAAATGCCCAACCAAGCAGGGCCCTAAGGCCCAAAAGCTTGCCAGAAGTTTAGGGCACATTCTGGCAGGAAACCATAGGAAAGGGGCAAGGCTGGGACAAAAAGAACAAGATCAAAGCAAAATTCAAGTTAAAGGCTGCCACTGTCAACCTCTCCATGGTTCTCTCACTCACAGCTCTTCCAAGTATCTCCACATGTCTCGACTCCATGTATCTCCTTCCATGTCCCTCAAGTCCTTGGTGCAAGTCCAAAGCTGAGAAGCAAGCACAACTTCTTCACTTGTCTCTCTGCTCTGTATGTCTCCTCCATGTCTTCTTTAAATCTTCCTTAGCGTTCCTTCCTGTTCAGCTCCACAACCTAGAAGTTCCCCATTTTATAGAGATTACTCTAACAATTCCGTTCTGTAACAAGGTTTCTCTATCAACTGATTCTTAGAGTGAGATAGTTAAGATAGTCATGTTTGCCATACAAAAGAGGGAGAGAACTGGACAATGCATGGAAGCTGGGACCAAAAACGCTTAAGAAGAGGGCTATGTGGAATGTGATGTGTCTTGTGATATAAACCTACTCCCTGTCTTATCCAATAACTTGTCAGTAAAATCTGTATTTAGAGATTTTTTTTTTGGAAAATGTCAAAGTAAGCTGAAACTATCTCAAGGCTATAAGTAGACTTAAAGAGTGAAGGCAGAAATTACCCTGGAAAGACACCATGTCAGGATTACACATCTAATTCCCTCTGCCAGAACTTTATCATTGCCCCGGAAGCCTCATATATTTTAATCCAAATTACGTTCTCAGAACAGTGTACCTTCCTTGTTTTTTCAAAGTCTTGCCTGGTTACATATACTCCAGGCTCCTGACTTACTTCCCTCTCTGATTCTCACTGTCTGAGATGTCATCCTTGCCTAAATAGGGACACAGCCTCTGGTTACCTTTCACCCCTCATCTTTCAGCATCATATTTCCTCGTTTCATGCCAGGCAAACTGAAATGAATTTCATTATACCCACATACTGTCAGCAATGCCTTTGTGCATTAAATTACCTCTGCTTTAAGTATCTCCCCCTCTAAGAATCATGCCTACTTTTTTACCTCTTTAACTCATGGACCTTTAATATTTCATTTTCTTCTACCAGACAGTTTTACCTGCCTCTGCATTTCCTTCATGGTAGAACTTATCATGATGAATCACAAATTATGGGTTATTGTCTATCTACTATAGTGAATTTTGAGGTCTCTATCATCTTGATCTCTCTGTCATTCTATGTACTTAACATGGGGTCTGCTATATATAGTAGCTGCTTAATAAATATCTATCCAAAATTAAATAAGCATTAATAATAAAATTTGTGAATATCAAGCAATGTAGCTTAACATTAGCCCTTGCCTCATACAAGGGGTTTCAGAGTTCATCTGCTCTAAAAAAAGTCATTGTATTTCTACTACCACAACTGTACCAAGATACAACTGGGATCCTGTTGTTTGTTCTATTCTGTTTTCTTTGTTTCCCCAGTCCTCTGTTGGAACTGAACATTTCTTCTAAATTAAAATTAATTTGATTGGGGGTTCTCCCTCTAGTTTAATTCCTTCTACTACATTTTGATCTCACTTCTGTAACTGCAGTATGTGGAACCTATCAACATTTGGGAAGCTGGCCTAAGATCTGTAGAACCTGAAGGGCTGAAGTCAGATTGTACAATATCTGCTGCTACTTGACTCTCCATATTCCTCATATTATTCTGTGATACATTCAAGACAATGCATGCCCACGTTAATGCATGCCCCCAATTTGGGGGAAAGTGTTGTCCAACTACTGCATTAACTCAGCCATGCTACTTCCAACTTTCATGTCCACTCTGTTCTGCCCATCCGGGATGCCGGTGCCTCCTCTGGGAGGCCTGATTATGGATCTGTTCAGATCCCTCTACCATGGGTCAGACATTGGCTTTTCCTTTACATGCACCTTCTGAACCATTCCACATGCCAGGTTATCTTTCCTCTCTGTGTTTTCTCTGCAATCTTTCCTTGCTTGCACGGCTCAGAGCTTATTTTGACAACTTTGTGGTTTAATTACAGTTTAAATTTTATCAGGAAGTTGGAATGGCATGTGGCACATGTATGGGAATTGTATGTCCCAAATTATTATCATTGATCTTAAAATGTTCTGAAAACTATATCTAAGAAGCTTTGGATGATATCTGTGATCATCATTTATAATTTTAATAAAAAGCTGACAGTTCTCAGAGTGCTTCTGACTGTATGCCACTTATTAGTATCTAGCCCATCCCTGGAGTCTCAAGTACATAGATTTCCTTCATTCCAAGAAAATTCTAACACATTTTCATAGAGCAAAACTGCTAATTGCATTTAAGGTTTGAATACATGGACTACAGAGTCTGTATTATACCCAGAAAATGTGATACATGAATTTCTGGTAGAGGAGGAAATTTTTGTAGAAGCATACTACACCTATCACTAAAATGGCTAAATATTCCTCTTATGGCAAATCATTAGGTGATATTTTGACAGGTTTTTCAAAAAGAAACAGGGCAGCTCAACCTAATTGAGCTCATTTTACATCCTATTCTAAAGGAAATGGCTCATAAGAAAAATATAGCTATACTAATGAGTGCAAATTCTTGCTCTGCCACTTACTATATTTAAGCCATTTCTCAATTGGCTCAAATCCCTGTGCCTTATTTTTCTGTATAAAGAGAAAAAATACCTTTCAGAATTGTTGGTAAGCATTAAAAAACACAATTTTTGTACATAGAAGTGGTCATAAATATCACATATCATTTTCAAAAAGCCTGAGATGTAAAAGAACAAAAGTAATTAATGATTTTTTTACTTAGTTTTTTTATGTTTAGAATGAATTTCAGTGGGTCAAAGATACACAATTACAGGAACTATTTATAGAGATGATAAGATAACATCATACGATAAGGAGCAAAGTATGATTTTAAATATACAAATATGTGTGTTGAGTGTGGGGTGCTTACTAGACTGTTGCACTGAATGATAGTAAGGACTACTGCTTAATGTCAGTTATGAGAAAGGCTATGCAATACATCACCTTATTGTTTCAGAGGATTTAGTAAAGAAGTGTTCCTCTTTCATCTTAGTAAGACTGACCATTTCTTATTTGATTTATGAGAAAATGGAAAGAATTTGAAAAGCAGTAGAAATGGCAAATGATAATCAGATAGAAAAGAGAAAAATATGCAAGATAAAAAATTAAAGAAAATAGAAAAGTTTAAACCTTAAAGATAGTTTGGATTAGAAACTTTATTTTATTTTTTAAAGAATTATTCCTTTATTATAAGACTTTTATTTTATTTATTTGTGCAATAGCAGAATTGTGGTATAGGCCAGCGGTATGCGGGGATGGTGAGAGGATTCACCAGAGACAGAATGAGGAACAGAAGAGGCAGATGCACTGAAATACACTGCTGAGGGGAGCAGCAGGAGAAACAGGAGAGGTCTGCTGAACCATAGGTGGATTATTTCTCCAGTGGGGATCAAACTCAGGCTTCTTTGCCCCTGGGTGGTTATAGTGCTGAAACTTAACTCTTAGGCCACTAGGAAGGTCCTGTAATAGAAATTTTAAATTAAGATTTATGTTTGAATACAATGGCAAGTTTCCATTTGCTTAGCAAGTAGATAATAGGATAGTTTTACTGCCTAAATTCATGATGGGTAGATACAATTCAAACTGAAGTACAATTCAGTATGCTCTATAGATACTACTGTCACTGCCTAAGCCTCCAGTAAAGTACTTGGGAAACACCTAGAAATTAGGTTGTTCTCTAAGAGTTAAAACTGAAATCAAAATATAATGTGTGAGTGAAAGGCTGTAGTGCTCCCTTAAAAGATAAAATCTTTAAAGATTTAATTAAATCCTTTCTAAAAGTATGGATGGTATGTCATATGAAAGAGGATTGATAATATCTTTGAGTTTCTTAAAAACAAAACAGTACATGGAAATAACCATGACATGCCAAAAAATTATTCAAGGAAAATAAATTCTTAGCTGATTCAACCAATAAGATGAGACTTCTTGTACTTGGATGCAAAACTGAGTACTGGATTTGGAGAAAGATTTCTTGGATTTGAATCTGGTTTCAAATATTTTTTACTTCAAAATTTGACATACTAACATACATCAATATTTTTACCTTTTCTGAAAATCAGGGCTGATAAATAGTACTTCTTCTCAGTGTATTTATAGATAAAATGCAAAACTTCAATAAATACTATATACAATTACTACATTCATTGGACCAATTCCCTTTGTTTAGATTCCAAACTAAAATAAACAACCTTCAAATGGTGGCATGTTTTGTCATAAGTTGAGAATGCAGTGGACATGCAATTCCCATATTACCATGTATTTGACAGATACATTTCACTTTATAAATTAATACATTGGATTTCTGATGTTATATGTCACTATCATGATCTTGATTAATGTGGCTCTCTTATGTTAGCAATGTGGTGTATGTTTCTGAAATGTCTTTCAAGCAGAAGTGAAAACTCAAAAATTCAATGCACATTGCCTCAGGTAAGGGTATAGTAAAATTTGGTGTCAATTCTTTCTTTTAAGAAATTGTCTCCAGAGAAAAAAAATAACAGTGAATACAAATAGATAAATGGTAAGACATCCGTCAAATCAAGGATGTAGGCAGAAGGCTTTCTACTGTTTTCTCACTTTTGCTGATAGAGGCTAAAACACAAGACAATCTCCTGTCTGGTAACACCTTACACTATTTGATGTTCCCCAACTTAGCACTCATAAATCCATTTGTAGAAATGGCATCAGAGTGAACTTTTAATGTTTATATCACTCTCCTTAATTTCTTTGGTGATTCCACGGAGGACAAAGAAAGTATACCTAACTCCCCGAATCCTCTAGTTTCCTCAACTCTCAGAGGTGAGTCCAAGCAAATGTTCGTTAAGGTAGCTCTAGGCCCTGGGCCTCAGTTGAAGGGTTAACAGAATTGAACCAATTATATTTTCTCTCCAAGAATTTTATATTGGGAATAAAGGAGATTAGCTGGTCTCTGCCAACTGCTGGACCTATGATAAGTAGACTCAGGAGTCAAACTGAAAGGTGGACATGTCTCCTGTGTGAATTATCAAGGAAAGAAAGCTGGTCTGTTTAGAAAGATAAGAATGAAGCAGATACACAAAAGAGAACAGAAGGAAAAGATACTGATCTTCTTAATAGCCCTGTTGCTATTTGTTTCTGTGTCTAAGGAATGATTAAATTCCCACACTGGTTTCATGAAACCACCTGAATTTTTGTAATCAATTCTCCCTTCTGCTTAATCCAACCTGAATTGTTTGTTAGGTACTCCTGACTCCAGGGATCACTTATGTAGTATATACACGTTGATTTTGAATGTTGTATATTGAAAACTTACATAAATTTTTTAAAATATATTATTTTGTATTTATTTATGCATACAAGAACAAGGGTGTAGGCCAGAGGTAGGGGGTGCTGAAAGGAGTCACCAGAGACAGAGTGGGGAGCAGACGTGTGGGAGTGATTGACATACACTGCTGAGGTTAGCAGCCAGCAAGACTAGAGAGGTCTGCTGCACCATGTGGATTAGCCCCCTGTTGGGATCGAACCCATGCTACAGTTACTGGCAATAGCTTGATGGCTCTATGACTTAACCCTTGTGCCACCAGGGAGGCCCAAAACTTACATAATGTTATAATGCACTGTTACTGCAACAACAACAACAAAAGCAATGTAATATGGTGTCCTTCATAACTGACCCAGTTTCACTTCCCGCCATGTCACAATTTATGCTTGACTTTCCAGAACTAAGCAAATAACTTACAAGATTTTTTTGTACTTCAGTACTCTCATACATGCAGTTTCTTCTTCCTTCAATAGCTAATTATCCTTTTTTCTGCCAAATGGTTACCCATCCTGTACCAACTACTTTTATTACACTTTATAGACATATTATTCTAGAAGAGTGATTTGTATGTTTGATTCCCCACTATCCTGTAATTTTATAGATGACAAACATTTACTATTTATATTTTTGTATTTCACTTCAGCATTCCCAGTTCAAAGCACTTAACATGTAGTATCATATATTCCTAATACGTTCACATCTTTCAACCATTCATAATTAGATGTATGTTCAATGAGCACAATTGCTGAAGCCTTTGGGGGTTAATGGCTTTCTTTTCTGGGATAAAAGATAGCATAAGACATGAGCTCTTGCAATGTCATATTCTATTTGGCATTCCCACTAGCATATAGTAGCTCTGATAATTATTGTTAATCATGGGCCTACCTCATGAAGGTTTTTAAGCTATTTCATCAGTGTCAGCTTTAAATCGTATTTGATGTATTAAGTCACAAGATAAAACTGAGAACATCAGCATCCTGGGACAGAGCCAAAATAGAGCTGTGAAGGATCATTTGCTGCTTCCTAACTGCACTGACCTAGACACAAGTGGGGATTAAACAACAGCAGGCTACCTAATCAGCCACTGTCTGGAGAGCAATGTTGGGTTACCACAAGCTGAGAGGGCAGTTAGAATGACAGAAGGACAGGTGTACATCTGAATAGGGGTATTTGGAGACCGAGGAACCAGCAATATGGTCATTAGAAGTGAACAATGAGATGTGTGGGTCCCACTGTGGGGACTTTGCCAGGAGAACAGACTGTGGAGTGTCTATGATAAAGGATGAAAATGCTATGAAGTATGAGAAGGACTGTATAGAATGATTAACCCAGGACTCTTATGACTTATGTTGGTTGTCTTGGTTTTATTATGTCTCCCATATCTAGCCCTTAAAAGCCTCCAGTTCGTTAAATGATAATAATAATAATAATGTGACTTTAATTTTAAACAACTATGGAATCACAGTATTACCACAACTCTAATCACAAACTGAAGTGCAGTATCTTGTTTACAGAATTTTGAGAATAATGCTCTGATGCACTTCAGAATGATGCTTGTTTGTACATTTGCTCAAAATCCCTGTGAGGAAATCTTTTTATTCTCCATGGAGCTGACAAGACTCACTTTCTTTCCCTCAAAGCCATGGATGCTTCTGACTTCAACCCTTCCTCTCCCACCAAGTAACTCTGAGCCAGCCAGAGTCCTTAGGATTTTGACAGAACTTTTGAGGAAATTCTCTAAGCATTTGATATTCTGTTGATCATTTGTGCCATCAAGTGAAAAATGTTCAGGGGTAATGTAAAGGTGAAGGCAATATTGGAGGAAGAGAGGACTGAGAATTAAAGAAAGAATGCTAGCCTCCAGCCATGCCTAGAGTTTATTTTTAGTAATGACAGGCATTGAGTTCCATTTTTGCTCAGTGTAGTATGAATTAGGTCTGTGCATAATACCAAAAGAGTTCTGACAATTACAAGCGCCTTTTCATTAAACTGTTCAGTTTTTTACCTGCTTTATCTCATTACACCAGGCACAGACCCACAGATAACAGCCCTGTGAATCGCACAAAGGAAAAATAGATATTAGGATGAATCTATGTCTGGGTCACCCCAGGACAGTCACTTACCATGAGTATAGTGGCCCCAGTGAGCACAATACTTAAGGCACCTCGACTGGAAATTAGTCACTAGTGTGCTTATTATTTTCAAGAAGGATGCAAGCAAATTTTAATGACAGTAAGCAAAGAAGAAGAAGAAAAAATTGCAACATTAATTCTATTGGCTTCTCAGAAATGGAAACATTCTGACTAGAAAATGGACTTTAGAGCACAGGGAATTTAGACCAGAGGCATTAAAGGCCAAAAGGTTTTAGCCTTGGAATGGTCAAGAGCACTATTAGCTTTTTAATAATGGCGTAATTGCTTTTTCTCATAACAGGGAGAGAAAAAACAGCGACAACATGTTTTAGTATTGACATCAGACGTTTTAGTTAGGCTGACAGCCTTTCTTTCCTGGGACCACATTTCTACTCCAGGAAAGATGTTATTTCAGTCTATTTTCTGAGGCAGGTTGTGACTAGGTAGGAGTCCCAGTGGATGGTGTGGAGCTAGGCTTGCAACTTAGATCCAGCCTCAAGCATATGGTAGGAGTTCCAGCAGTCTCTGTCCTCTTCGTCCCTTTCTCCCTCTTGCTTCCCCCATTCTGAATTCAAGATTCTAGTTATATCCCTGAGACTCTACCTAGTAAGACTGCTTTCTCCTCTCTGTACTATTTTTTGGAACAACTTTATTTTGATGGATGGTTGTCTGGAAGCATAATGTCTCCCTTAACTTGGCCTAGAGAATCACAAGCCACTGTTATAAATTGCCCCATGATTAGAATTTCCTTTGTACTGAGTCAAACCCAAGGACTCCATTTTTCAACAGCTGCTGTACGTGGTTCTACCTAGTCATTCTTACAGTATCCGGACCCATACAAAAACCGTTCTGCATGTTCCTCCCCTCTTAAGGAGAAACACCTTCATCTCTTAAAAGGGAGCAGAGCAATATACTCACAAGACTTGTTAATAAGTCCCAAAGCTATGACATACTATTAGATGTACAAATATGCATGGGCAATGTGAATGAAGAAGCTTTTAGAATAACTCTTTTGAGATATCATTGTAGCTGAATTTAGTGTGTTAGAAGTAGTTAGCATTGGTAGCTCTCTATGAATATTTGGAAGGGAAGGGAGAACAATATTTTTTTTCTGATAATTTGGATGTGAGATGTGCTATCAAGAGAAGAATCAAAGAAGTCACCAAGAATTTTATACTGAGCAAGGGGAATGGCAAGAGTGCTAATTGTCTTATAAAGGGACAAATGAGAGAAAAACAGTTTCAGAAACTGGAGACATGGAGAGACAGTTTTGTGGTGCTATGTAGTATCTGCTATACATCCAAATAGAGATATTGCATTATCCAGGAGCTCCCAAGAGCACCCTCACTTCTGACATCAGTGAGGTTGCTTTGAGGGGAACTGCAAATTTCCGAGTTCTCTAAGAACACCTTCGCTTATTTTATAAAGGATTTATTTATTTTATTTTGCATAGAGAACTGGGATGTAGGCCCCAGAGGTGGTGTTTGTGTGAAAGGATTCACTATCAACACAGGCTTATCTACTGAAATACACTGCTAAGAGGAGTAGCAGGTAAGATGGGAGAGGTCTGCTGCTCCCTATGTGGGTTAGCTCCCTGACCAGGGATAGAACTCAGGATGTAGCAGTGATAGTGCTAAAACTTAACCCCTGTGCAACCAGGGAGATCCTCACCTTCACTTCTGTATCAACTGCAATTTCACGGGACCCTCAAATCACCCTTAAGTTTTATAATTCCCTGAAATGACTCATAGGATGACTGAAAGTGTTTATATTAACTATTACAATACATATGAATATAATAAAAGGGTACAAATTAACATCAGCTAAGAGAAGGTACATATGAGGCAGAGTGCAAGAGAGGTCTATACTCCCATCTTCTAGTTGTCCTCTCCCAGTGGAAAGTTGGGCAGTGTTAACTTTTTCAGGTAACAATGAGTGGCAACAAAAACAGATGAGTGGATCGGGAAGCTGTGGTACATATACACGATGGAATACTACTCAGCAATCAGAAATGAAAAACTAGACTCATTCATGGG
>JAGFMF010011446.1:6326938-6341104 GCA_019455555.1 Galemys pyrenaicus | reverse complement strand
ACGAGGGACTGAGGTGATGGTGCACTGGTGCGATGGTGATGGGGAATACATGGGGATTACAATTAATGGCAAGTATATGTAAATTTTAAAATATTTTAAGAAAAGAAAAGAAAAAAAAAGAAAAGAAAAAAAAAGAAAAGAAAAAAAAAGAAAAGAAAAGAAAAAAAAAAAACAAAAACAATGAGTGGCAATATGCAAAGAGCATTGCAGGAAAGCTCACCTGACCATTAGCATCCAGAAATTTTGTTGGTATTAATTATATAGACATGACTCACCACACACTTAACTGTGCTATAGTCTTTAGCTCCTCTAGTGGTTGAGCTGATGCCACAAGACCCAATGTCCTTACCATAAATCCATTATTAGGTGATCCTGTGTTTCATAAGGCTTCCAATAAGCAGAGACTTTTATCAAGCAGGACATTCCAAAAGCATACAGATCACTTCCCAGGAGTCAATAGCAAAAGTCAAACCTCTCTTAAGTTTGGCCATTTCTTCAAAACACAATTGTCAAATAGGAAACTTAGGAATGTAGGATTCTGGGGAAGTTATCTGTCAAGAGTTATAAATTTGGGAGGCATGAGCATATAGATGAAGTGTTAATTAGGATCCTAGCAAGAAGCAGAGTTCACTTGGATTCTCAAAGATTTTGACAGAGACCACTCACAAGATTGCAGGCAAGGAGCAAATAGGTTCTTTTGAGGCCCACACATACCAGCAATCTCTGGATTCTGAGGAAGAAGTAGTTACCAGAAACCAGGGTGAGAGTTAATAAGTGCCAGGCACAGCATTAAATCTTTCATGTGCATTAGATCAGTTGATTTTTCTTATGTGGTAATACTTATTATTTTCACATTTTATAGATAAAAAACTAAAGTCTAGAAATTCTGAATACTGTTGGTTTTAGTCATTCAGTAGAAAGTTAATAAGGTAGAATATCAACTCAGTTTCTGCCTGCTGAAGACTGCCATGCCACTATAGCATTCAGCACATGGCATCGTGATGCAACATGTGAGAGTGGTCTATGGGTTTCAGCCTTTCTCCTTCACTGAACAACTAGTGATTCCAGTATTACTGGCTTGTGACTTTCCGACTTAGGTCTTCTGAAGAGGTTTCTGCTTTGCTAGATCACTATTGTGAACATTTCTGGTATGGACTTTATACTTGAGAGTAGAGCAAAGAGAGCAAAAGCATCATGACCAGATTTTTCTGGTGAAGGGGTGGGGTAAGTACAAAAATAAATTCGGCTTCCCAGGGATAGAGAAATGGAGGAGTGGGGTGTTTGGGCATGTACAAGTGTACTGATATATGCATGCACATGAGTGTGTACACGTACATATATGTGTATTATGTGTTAATGTAAGTTTTCAGGATTTGGATGTGTTTGTAAAGAGGAAAAAATTAAAAAAAATAATGAGTTGTGCAGGCTATAAATTTTTACACTTTAAAAAATGTTTTCTAGGAGACTCTAAATGTCATAATTTCTCTTTGAACTTATTTGAGTGCATCATACTCTGTGTTAGTCCATATGGCTCCTAGCTTCATTAGAAAGACTGGTGCCTAGAATGTATGGTCTGCACTGTATTTTCCATTCTAAAACATAGAATGCTGTCATCAATAAAACAATATCATGGAGGGCCTGTCTGGTGGCACTATCAAGCTCTCTGTAGCTACTGAAGCATGAGTTTAATCCCCGGCCAGGGAACTGACCCATATGGCACAGTGGCCCTCTCCTGCCTCTCCTGCTGCTCCCCTCAGCAGTGTACTTTAGTCAGTTCACCTGTTCTGCTCCCCATTTAATCTCTAGTGACTCCTCTCACCCCAACCCACTCACCTCTAACCTGTACCCAAATTCTTGTATGCATAAATAAATAAAATAAATATTTAAAACAACAATGTCATGGATAGAATTTGATGACACTAAAACATAAGGAGGGGTATTAATGCAGAGATAACCAGTGCTATATCTCTACAGAGGGTCAAATTGCGTATCCAACCAGGTCCCTGAAAACAGATCTGGCTTCAACAGCAATCTCAGTACAGGACTTCAAGTCACCACGGACAAGCAGTGGACATTGGCATATGAATTGAAACTCATTTGCCACCAGTTTCTAGTATACTATGCTAAAAATTTTTTTATATTTTTTGAATTTCTTAGGCGCCATCATACTTTAAAAATATAACACATTTCAAAAAGAAGGTGTGCCCTCTTTGTAAAGTCAGTGTTATGATTTGAAGATTTTTCAAGGAGACCAACTCTCTAATTTTACTGTACATAACTTTCTTTCCCTCCTCTAAGATGAACAGCACTTGGGGAGTTTCCTTTCTTTTCCCTTTATCTTCTTTCTTCTTTTTCTATACCCCAATTTTCTTTATTTCTTATTTCCCCTGTGCTGAAGAATCTATACCCAGAAGAGATAAAGTCTTGAAAAAATTTGAACACAGAATCTACCTTCCCTAAAATGGGTCTTAAAGTGGTCAGATTAACTTTTAGTTTTTCTTATTGTGATTATCTCCCTTATTTATATGTACAGAATTAACATACATTTCAAAGTTCATAACTAGTATACATATTCTACTTAGTTTCCTTTAAAACACTTATGTAGTATAAATGAAACAGTATAAGAAAAATAGCTCTTTGAAATATTATACTTTGGCCTCTCAGTGAATTATTTTTTATCAACTAAAAAAATGGGTGATGATGAAGTGTTGACTGTTGAAGAAATATTTTTGTGCAGTTTATTATACAATGCATTTTGGGGTGAGGGGGAGTTTGGCTGCAAGAAGACCACATTAACTAAAATGATAAATTGACCTGATGAGTAAGCCAGGTGGCAAAGCTCTAGTTTATATGGCAGCCGAAATGGATACCTGGGTATGGGAAGAAACCTGGGACTCCCTTCCGGGAGCTCAGAGAGGTTGGGTCTGTTTGTGGAGAGGTGGTGTGATTGATCTCTTTAGAAGAAAGTGCCAGTTGGAGTGTGCATAAATGGCTCCTTCTGGATTCTCCTTAAAAGCTAAATTGATGACAACTTTTGAAAAGAGCAGCTCAGACCTCTGTCTTCTGTATGCTTAAGATAAACCTTGATTCCAGCTACTGCTGAAATAACTGAAAGTAAAAAATGGTTAAATAAAAATGTACTCTCAGTGAAGGAATTAGAGGAAATAGAATTTACTCATCTACCAAAATAAAGGGATAATTGCAATGTGATGCTCTTCTTTGTTAGATGATTTTCAGGTCCCATCTGTGCAGATTGTTTCTTTTTATTATCGTTACATCAACTAATTACATTAGGGTAAAGGGGGCTTTTTAATTAAAAGACTGTTTTAAGGAGTTATAATTTACTCTTTCATTAAATAACTTAAGCGGGTGCCAGATTTGTTAAAGTAAGCTCTATCTCTCAAAATTGTTGTTTTGAAATGGTTTATGTTGGCTGCATTTTCAACAAAATAGATATTAATCTTTCATTTTACCTAGTAGGTGGGTCATTTTATTTTTCCATTTTTGCTTAAGGACTAAAGGAGTGGAATACATGAAACTCTACCAATTTATTTCAAAAGCTAACTTTTATTTGATTAGGCAACTCAGATGAAACTAGCATTTTAAGAACATGTATTGCAAAGGGACATTGAAGGAGGTAGAAGGACCAATAGAGGAAAATGCATCATCAGTAATTAAAAGACATTCCTAAAGCTTAAAGACCATTTTCTTTGGCTAAAAACCTTATCCACGTAAATTAAATTGCAGGGATTCCATCAAATAGTCCATATAAAATGAGTAGTGTATATCCATTCCTTGAATGTCTTGAATTCATCTTCCATTTTGTAATTTTACTTCTCATCCTTCTAACATGTGACAGAGGTTTGTATCTAAATGTCAGATAATGCAGAAAACAAAGTATCTAGAATAGAACAATTGATAAAGGAGAATATCACAGGATAGAACAATAAAGACTTAGAAGCCAAGAGAGGACTCTATAAACACCTGGTATAAGAGATGATGAAAAGTCAGAGTTGTTAAATACTGATTCCACATTCAGTAGTTACACAACTCTCTATACTGATAGATATGCTGAACCATTTTTATTCCAAAGACTGAATGTGAATAGCATTATAGAGACAAATTTTGTAGAGAATAATGCAGGAGTCAGTAATACCAGAGTCTTCTGTCTTTCATGCTAGAATAAATAGAATTATTCCAATCTCTAGCTTTGCATGGAATAATGCCTTACACATGGTAGGCACACAGCCAATCTATGTTAAATGACTGGATGAGGACAATTCACTCATAATCTCATGCAAGAGATGGCATTTCCTCCTAGCAGCAATTGTTGTTGTTTTTAATTTTTTTTAGCTCTTCAATATTATTGCTGAGGAAGCTGGCAAACTGAAATCTGTTAAATTTATGCCAACAGGGATATATACCTGTAAAGAGAATAGGCAAACATTTATTGTAACTGATGGCTCAGTGAACTTCATCCATGAACTCTTAAAAGACTTGAAAATACTTAGCAGTATTTATAGTTAGGATAAACTCTTCAAATACTATTTGTGAGTTTTATTCTTTAGTAACTATTTTTTTTAAAGATTTTATTTTATTATTTATACAAGAGCTGTGGTAAAGGCCAGAGGTATGGGGGAGAGGGGGTGAGAGGATTCACCAGAGATAGTAGGGAACAGAACAGGCAGATCTACTAAAATACACTGCTGAGGGAGCAGCAGGCAATGCAGGAGAGGTCTTCTGTGCCATATGGGTGTTCCCTCTTTGGCCCAGGATCGAACTCATGCTCAAGTGGCTGCAGATGCTTCATAGTGCCACCCTTGTGCCACCAGGGAGGCCTGTAAATTTTTATTTTTTTATCAGCTGAACTTTTCCAATTCAGAACTGCTAGGCTAATCTCTAGCTACATAGGTCCTTTCTAGTGGTGATGAGTTAATTTCTTAAAATTTTGATTAAAATTTTAGTGTTGTGAGATTTTCAATTTAAATCAATATTAAAGTAACTACTAAGAACAGACTTAGTAACTAACATGTCTTTTAAAATAGTTGTTCTTCCCATGTTACCATCTAAGATCTAACAGGTCCTTTTTTGGTGTTTTATGTATTATTATATAGATGGCTTTATCCTATTTAGAGAAGAGAATATAAGAAAAAGCTAAGAGAGATATAATACCTAGTATAAAATGATGCATTGGAACTGCATCTCAGTTAAAAAACAGTAGCCAGTCTGTCTCTGCCTGTGATAGATATAGTTCCACAATTTATATTTGACTTGCACAAGTCTTCTGAGGTAAGTATGTCAAGGGTAGCTTTCTTTTCTTCAAGCAGCTAAAATTGGAAGTTTATAAATGCAGTTTGATCTGCATTTGTATATGATTTTATGAGAATCAGAAATTTTGAGTTAGAAAAAAATTTAAAGAGAAATCAGTTTTAGTTCTCTTTTATATTCTCTTTAGTTCTCTTTATATTCTTAATAATTGTCTTGGATGTCTAAATGATTTGTAATATGCTATATTTATTATATTTGTAATAATATTTTAAAATTTAGTTCATTTACTTTCAATAAGTCCATTATCTTTTTCAGAATTGTCATATTTTAATGATGAATAACTATATTTTCCAAAACAAAAAAAAATTAGTTAAAAGAGCGACATTATTTTACATTCTCATAAGTCTTCTTAATGTTTGGCCTAATGGGAGACACCTTATTTTCATAACTGCCTCATTCAATCACTGTGATAGCACAGGTGTTATGGCATCTTGAACATCTACTGCACAAGTGTGAGAGAGTAAAAGTAATAAATGAAATAACCTCATAGTATTAGCATTATTTATATAGTTGGACCTTAGGAATCCTTCTGAAAGGGTACAGGAAACTGTGGACCACACTTTTAGAACTACTGATCTACATAAGACTACCATCTAATAGATATGTCAGCTATGGTGTCCTGTGAATCTGCTACTGAGTTAAAGTTCTAATGATGGGCCAAGAAGAAGATAGTACTTTGCTACAAAAGCATTAGATCTGGATGAGTACTAAGCTAATGGTGGAAATAAATGAAGATGGGGATCTATTTTTTACCTCCCACTCCCATTAATGACACAACAAACTACTGCTGCAGTCTTACTGAATCTGTCCTAATCTGGGCTGACAGTGATTTTGGGTGTAAATTGAGTAAACCCTTTCTTAAAGTGTTTAATATTTCTTTATCTACTAACAACTCTAACCATTGCTGATCAATCCTCTCATTTTGAATTGTCCACTAACTTGATCCTCTCATGATTTCACACTCAGTAGAAAAACCCTCCCTGATCAGATGCCCAGGCTAGAAATCTAAGAAAAAACCCTGACTCAGTCTTCTCCATCACCAAGTACTGTCCAATCCTTCCTCAAAAATGTCTCTCTACTTCGTCCACTTCTTCCCTTCCTGTTCTTTTGCCTGAACACACACCTTTCCTTTCCTGACTTGCATTTTTTTAAAAGATTTATTTATTTATGCATACAAGCACTGGGGGACAGGCCAGAGGTGTGGGGGTGGGTGAGAGGATTCACCACAGACAGAGAGGGGAGCAGAACAGGCAGATCAACGGAAGTACACTGCTGAGGGGGGCAGCGGGCACAGCAGGAGAGGTCTGCTGCACCATGTGGGTCCCCTCCCTGGCCAGCAGCAGTGATTGAACTCATGCTGCAGTGACTGAGGTTTGCTTCATAGTGCGTTGCTTAACCCACTGTGCCACCAGGGAGGCCCCCTCCTGAATTGCATTTTTATGACTGCCTTTTAACTCTTCCTTCCTGTGTTATTATCATTTAAAAACATATTCTAATCTAGAACACCCCAATGCATAAAGAAACATATACACATTTTTTTGATGATTACACAAGTTTTGGATGATTTCTTTTGCTCACTAATAAAAATACTAAATATTTTTAAAAATAATTCATTCTTAATATTTCATAAAACGCAGTAAGGGACATTCCTGGTGGCGCAAGAAGTTAAGCACCACACTATGAAGCATCTGCAGCCACTGCAGCAGTTTGATTCCCCTGCCAGGGAGGTGACCCACAGGGCATGGCAGACCTCTCCTGCCTCAACTGCTGCTTCTTTCAGCAGTGTATTTCAGTCAATCTGGCTGTTCTGTTTCCCACTCCGTCTCTGGTGAATCCTCTCACTCTCCACACCTCTGGTCTGTACTCTGGTTCTTGTATGCATAAATAAATAAATCTTTAAAAAACAAAACAAAAAGCACAGTAGAGCAAATGTTTTTAATTATAAAAATAAGGCGTTTATTATGAGAAGATACTCTAGCAGCAGAGGAAGTAACCACTTATAATGTGATGGGAAGAAAAAAAAATCAACTATGAAATTAGATACAAGAACACTTTTTATAGCCATATGAAAGATCAGTTTACCCCTTCATAGCTTGTTTTCAATAATTATAAAAACCAATATCAATCTCTACTATATTTAAACACATGTTAAATGTTCAAATATTTATTTTTACCTTTATACAACTCAGTGTTAACATTTGTTTTCATTATATACATGTTACCTTGGTAAAATTGTGTTATGTTTGAAGGGTACATTTAAAGTCCATTAATAATATAGTATTTACTTTCCTATAGTTAGTAAATATTTGCATTGTAAAACAAAATGAGATAACAGTATTATACTGTTATTTGTGTAACAATTATTTGCAGAATTATATTTTATTTATTTTCTTTTATCATTGTTCTTCCTTTACGTGTATTCCCCATCGTTCTCCTACCACCATAGCACCCATGAACTGTCGCCATAGTCCCTTATGCTTTTCTCTCCCCGCTTACAGAATTTTAGATGACAAAATTGTAGAATAGTTTACAAAGGAGTAAATTATATGGTACAGTATTTTATTTACTTTTAATTTTTAAAATTGCCTATGGTAACTTTAAAAATAATATTAATTTAACTTTAGTTAACTTTGGTTTATGACAGTATATATGGTTTAGGTATATAGTGTCACACCTCTACAGAGATACATTAGTATAGTATGCCTTCCACTGAAGCACCCATAATATTCTACCACTATTGGGTCTCCTTGCCCATTTGCTCACTCCCACCACCATTTCTTATAGTTTCAGTTCTGCACTCAGATTTCTAGGGTTTGTTTTTATTTAATTTTGTCTGTTCCTTCGCTTTGTTTTCTATATTGAATATATGATGAAATAATCCAGTATTTTTCTTTCTCCTTTTGACTTAATTTAACATAATCCCCACCTGTTCCATCCATGATATTTCAAATGCCAAATGCCAAGATAGCATATATTATTATATTTTTTTATAGCAGTGGTATTCTGTAGTGTATATATACCACATCTTCTTGGCCACTTAGGTTTCCAAGTGTAAGTTGTGTAACAGTGAATACAAAATAACATAAATCCCTTTGAGTTAGCAGTTCTAGCATTCCTTGTGTAGATACCTAGGTGTTGAACTGCTATATTATTTGGTACATCTATTTTTAATATTTTGAGATGCCTCTATACTGTTTTCCATAGGTGCTGGGCCAGTCTACATATTTACGCATAGTGCATTAGGATTTCTGTTTCTCCACATCTCCATCTCCACAACATTTTTTTGATATGGGAAAAAGAGAAGGAAGGTGATTTCTCATTGTGGTTTTGATTTGCATTTCCCTGATGATAAATGATGATGAGCATCTTTTGTCTTCTTTAGAGTAGTGTTTATTTATTTAGATTTTGCTCTTTCTTGATTGGGTTGTCTTTTTTTGTTGAGTGGTATGAGTTCTTTTTTGGATGTTGGATATTGGATATTGGTTCCTTGTCAGATGTATTATGTATCAATATTTTCTTCCATTTTGAAAGGATATTTTTGTTTTTATGACAGACTCTTTTACTGTGCTAAATCTTTTTAGTTTAATGTAATGAAACATATTTCAAATAGAAAAATACTACACATATTAGATAATTTGCATTTTTTTGCATTGTACTGTATGAAAATACTGAAATTTAGTCATGTTGCTAACTGTGTTAATTACATTACAGTATAGTAAAGGATATGCGGAATCATATAAAGTAGTATCTATTATTTATTTAAAAATTGAGTAAAAAAAATCCCCCAATTGCATTTTTCTAAATATCATGATATTTAGTCACAAGATCTATTTTTATTCCTTTCTCCAACTAAAGCAACAAATTAAAAACTAGATCCAGATTAGTAACTTATAAACATTTACTTTTGCTATTTTTTTAATTATACTAAAAGACTCCAAACCATGAAGGAAGTTTTTCAAGGAAAGTAGAAATGAACGTAGAGATAAGAATGAAAAAGATAAGAAGGAAGAGTAAGACAAGAAAAAGGAATATGTTTAATTTGGCCTAACATAGAATTGGATGATTTTTTTTTCATATTATACTTTTATAGATTGAGTGTTTAGTATATGTTTTTAAAGAGTTTTATTACTTGAGTTTTCTATAAAAGAATAAATTCAGATTTGCCTCTGTTATTTTAAAATCCTTAACAGTTCCATGGCCTATTGCAAATGCATCTATTAATTTCTTTTATTTTTGAAATATATAGCCAGAAGCTACTTCTCCAGGAAAATTTTTGGTTTAAGAATGTCTGTGATTATATTTATTTCTGAAGTTAATGTGTCTAGTAAACAATAAAAAAGAAAGTATTATTTCCTAAAGTAATTCAATTATGATTCATGCTAGTGAGTGTCTATTTCACTAAGGAAGGTTAGTTTGCTCTTACATATATACCAAATTACTAGACCATTACTTGTCTAGGAGGAGGTAACCAGAGTTTCTAACAATAGAAAATAATTACATAAATTATGTCCACTCTAACACATGGTATTAATTCAGGACAAGTTAGAACAATAATCACTGGCTTGCAATGACCCACAATACATCGTTGCAAAATTACTATTTATGTAAAGTGTAAAACAAAGCTCTAACTTATATATAGAAATGCACTGAAAGAATATGGAAGGATACTATGTCAAGTCACTAATAGTTACGGTCTACTGGGAATGGAATTGAGGTGTGAACAGAGATTCATGTATCTCTTTCATAATTTAAAAACTAGTTTAAAGAAATTGAGAAGTTACTATTTTAGGCATAAAAAACAAAACACTCTGGGTATTAGGAGTTCTGAAATAAGCACAGTGGGCAATCGTAGAATACAAATGGTGCTGTGGCGAGGGTATGGTGGTACAACATACATCCGAAGAGGTGCAAACTATACCTCTGAATCATATACAGAGATATAAACCAGTGTTGCCTCAAAGAAAAAATTTAAAAGTGAAACTAGACTTTCAATGATGACACTATTGGAATGCACATATGCAAAAATCAAGAAAATCAGACATTAAAATGAGTTAATTTTATGTTCTCTCTTCTACTTTGCTTTTCTCTAATATCTTTTTCCCTCTGTTTCATTAAAGGCCTCATTCGTTTGCAAGAGCTCATCAAAGCTCCATCAAGGTATAATCTTCGACTTAAAATCCGTCAATTACCTGCTGACACAAAGGATGCAAAACCCTTACTAAAAGAAATGAAAAGAGGCAAGGAGTTCCACGTAATTTTTGACTGTAGCCATGAAATGGCAGCAGGTATTTTGAAACAGGTAATCTTTAAATTACTTATTTTTTTTAAGTATATTGGTATTTAAAGTTTTTTTTTTAATCGAAGTGTTACTGTTATAGAGTTTAAAAGACCAAAAAGCCATCTTGATGTAATTCTCTGATTAAAAAAAAGTCTGCAAATTGTTTTTAAATGTCTCAAAATTATAGTAATAATGATGATCTTTAATGCAGATTTTTAAAGTTATGAACTTATTTTAAAATATCTAAATATGATTTATTAATGTGAATATTAATTAGGATAGGTTTTTCTATTTTGTACCAAAATGAAGGAAAAAACTAAGAGTCAGTGAGAAACTCTAATATTGTAATCAATCAATAGGAAAAAGAGAAAAAAAAATTCTATTTAGTTGTCATCTATTGTGAGTTAATTTCCTTAAACATTTGATGTTTTTCATTATTACTACAGCCGAATAAAGTAAGGACGATCTTCACTTTACAAAGTAAATAAATCTTAGGAAATTTAGGTGATTGGATTAAGGCCTAGCAGCAAAAAATAACAGGGTTACTCATATCCACATCATAATAAGAAGTATTCAGTATATAATAAGCTTATATTATACCTACCTAAAAAGGTAATACTAAATCAATCTAATGAAATAATTTTTGCAATGAAACTGCTTAATATTACTTAATACTTTTTCAGATCTAACAACACACTAGGAAACAGTAACTATTATTAGCTCATGTCATACAGATAAGAGCACTGATGTTGGGGTTAACTGGTTAGTAATAGGGTTATATTGAAACTATGTAATAGAGCTTGAATTTGAACTCAAATCTTTGGACTTTGCTTTTTAAACTCTTTTATACATATTGGTGCCACAGTACTTGGGGATTAGTCAACTATCTTAAAACCTCTTATTTATAGGATAAAATATCTCTACTAGAGAGTTAAGCAAATTTGTATGTCGTTATATTACGTAAAATATAACTACCAGCAGTAGATGCCTATTATAGCGTGGTTAGTTTATTAAGCAGATGTTTGTCAAGTGTTAGTTTCTCTACAGTAAAATACATATTGGATTTGGAAAATTGCTCTTGTATTATATTTGGATAATAAAGCACATGAGGATTGTTTTGTGTGGTTTTGCTTATGAATAAAATGATGCAGTAAAACACAGAAATCTTGAGTAAGGAATTGTTAGTCATACAATACCAAGACAATTCTTGATCACTTTTAGCATACAGTCTTGGAAAGAAAAACTTACTTTATCCAGTTGTCTGTCTCTAGAGTAACAAAATGACCTATTTTGCTATCTGAAAGGTAAGAGTACCCAATATCATTGATAATAGATTTCATTGTGCCTTCTGTTGATTTAGCCATTATTTTATACTTGTCTTTTTATGAGTAACCTACTTTGTTTTCAAAATTAAAGCAAAATGAAGATAATATTCAAGTATATATCAAAAAGTTACATAATTTCAGAAGGATTAGCAGATCAAAACTCAGAGCAAAGGTAAAAGGAGAATATGAAAATTAAGGTGAAGTATGAGTGATATTATTACACATGCATGTTTTTAGATCCTTATTACACCCACGAAAGATATATAAGATACTCTTTACCTAGTCTCATGCATTTGCCCCACATGTGGAGCTGTTATTCTGTAAACCAAGTCAAGAAGAAAGCAAATAATGATCTTCTAGTAAATACAGCAGCACATTTAGTAGGACTCTATTTTATGATCAGGGAATTTTTCTGAGACTCCTAAAGACTGGCTAATGTTGGAATTCCAAAGAAGTGGTATAAGAGTTGGAAAGCAGGTATAGATGGGCATACAGAAAGTCTGGCTTAATCCAAGGAATACTAGGAGTTATCAGGGGAAAGGATGGAGTTTATCTACTTAACCTTGTTTGCTTACAGTGAGCAACCACGAGTTTGATATTTTTCTGCATGAAATGTTTAAAATCTAGGGTCTGCCTCAATTTGCTTGATTTACACCAGTTGCACTAAGTGGCATTCATGCCTTCGTAACAAAAGAATCCTCCTTCACTCATATGTCAGCAAACTTACTGTGACAGGGCCGAGATGCTAGATGGTAAAATCTCTTAGAATATTCTACCACAAAAAGTAAATGGTAATCAATGCCTTGAAAGTCTACTTCAAAGAGTGTGAAATGAAAATATTAAACCTGGAAGAATATAAACATGTGAAAATAAACTCCCATAGTAGCAAGAAGCAAAATTCAATTAAATTTTAACAACTTTATTTAAAGCCCACCCCTCCGTTTGTCAGTCTTGAGCAGTATAGCTTCTGGATACAACCTGATGGATCAATTGCTTGCAAATTACATGGTAGATAAGTGCAGTGTTAACTTGCCATGTAGATCTTAACACTATACCATGTTGAGGATTTCTAATAATGTTTTGATTTTGGAAAAATTAATTTGTGGTACTTATTTCCAGGAGGGAAAATATCATATAATCAATTTTCTTTTGTGGTCACTCTTATTTAAAAATGAGATACTAATTTTATTCTCTTTATTGTGGCTTCAAATGTACATTCATTCAAGTATTTGAAAACAAGAATTATTGATGACTACAACATATCATCTAAATAGAAGAGATTTGTTTTTTGCTTATTAAAACCTGGGCTATAACAGTGCTAACAAAAATGAACAGCAGGAACAATCTCTTGAAAGATTAATTAGTAATTTCTGGTGGGATTAAAACAAAGAACTTCTCAACCTTTTAATTATAATTTTTATGTCTTCACAGGTGCATTGAAGGCACAAACAGTCCTCAATTATCAGTTACAGATTTCTTTTCAAATTGATGAAAAGGAACTGTTATTGGTGCAGAATACACATGTCAGAAGGAAATGCCTCCCGCCCACCCCTGCCTCCAAAACACAGTTTCAAATACTGGTGAAATATACTCAGATTTTCCAGTTATCAAAAGAAAAAAAAAATTAGAATGCATAGGTCCTAAAATGGATCTTTGGGAATACAAATTAAATCATTTTGTAAAATTGTTACAGGGCAGGGAGAGGGGCACCCCAGAAATTTTAAATTTGCCCTCTCTGAATAGGTTTTGCCATTTGCTGCATTAAGACAAACATATAAGACTTTTAATGGAAAGGAATTTTAATACAATTAGGGTACAATACAGAAAGGACAAAGAATATAGTTACTAAGTTAAGCATCCAAAGTTACCCATCTCGTTGAGGATAAAAGTTTAGCTAAATAGGATTAGCCTAAAGCAAGGCCCAAAAGCCTGCCACAAGTTTAAAGAACCTTTTAGTAGAGATCCATAGAAAGTGGTCAGAAAGAGTCAGACAAATCCAGGAGGAAAAGAGCAAAATTAAAATTAAGATGAAAGCTGTTATTGTTAACCTCCCCATGTGTCTCTCACCCACATCTGTTCTAACCAGTCTAAGACCAAAAAGCAAGCACAGCTTTTTTACATGTCCCCCTGCTCCATGTGCCTCCTCCAGGTTTCCTTCCTTCCTTCCTTCCTTCCTTCCTTCCTTCCTTCCTTCCTTCCTTCCTTCCTTCCTTCCTTCCTTCCTTCCTTCCTTCC
>JAGFMF010011446.1:6290745-6325683 GCA_019455555.1 Galemys pyrenaicus | reverse complement strand
AATTTAGCCAATAGGCTGAGAGATCAAAGCCCGCGCAATGAGCACAGCAAATAGCTTTAAAGAGAGACATGTTTCAAAAATTTAAACTTACAGGAGATCCATTTTTTGGCGGGCTCAGGCTTCTGCCCCATACCTGGGTGCACATTCTAAGATAACATTCTTGTTTCATCCACCCTGCCCTTAACTGTCCAGGAGAGCCTAAGGTATGGGACCAGCTGACCTACTAGATAAGGCCTGTAGGTCGTTTTTCAAGTTTCAGTCAGCTAAGTTTAGACAACTCTGACTCTAACAACTGAAATACACTGATGAGGGGAATAGCTGGCCAGACAGGAGAGGTCTGATGCACCATAAGTGGGTTAGCTCCCTGGCAGGGATTCAAACTCAGGCCATAGTGGTGATAACACTGAGACTTAACCCCTTGGCCACCAGGTAGAGTCCCGTCCTCCCCCCCACCCCCCTCCCAAACCCCACCCCACCACACACACACATATCCTTTCATAATTAAGCATTTCATGTAGAAATACAAGTTTTATTCTGATTAACTGGTTAAAACCTATCTATGAACATAGAATACATAAGGTATATGTGGAGGAGGTACTCAGCTAATGAATTTATGTAGTAGATAGTTGTGGGAATGCCTTAGATGCACTAGAGAATAGTCGTTTACTATTGAGTATATCATTCAGCTCAAAAATATATCATTTTTCAATTATTATCACTTAAAATTGTTTATTGATAAACAGTTATTTCAAAATTATTCTGTAATTTGCTAGGGAAAATCAGCACTTCTTGAAACCAAATGTTTTAATACAAACATTTATATTTTAAAATTTATAAGTTAAAATTGAGGAGGATATAAAAATGTGAAATAAAATAGTCATCTGCAGTAGGACTGTTAATAAAAAATTTAAAAAGCATTTCTTGTATTTTTTGAATAACAGTGCTAATGAAATTTTTCAAAAGTTTCAAGGAAAATGCCTATTCCTTTGTTCTTTTTAGCACTGTATTTCCTAATAGAGTAAGACTGTTCATCAAAATAAAATGATGTTTCTCATTAGAGTAATTGGTGTGGAGATATTTCCAATATAATGAACTAAGTTGTGCTAATTCCTGGTTTTGTGACAAATTTAATGCCACCTTTAATATGTAAAGCCATCAGCTTTACAATTGTAAACATTTAACTAACAGCTTTTTTATCAAGAGAATTGGTTCAAAAATTCCTTCAGTAACCACTAATCTTCTTTAAATATGGAGAAAAGATTTAGTGTGACCCAATTTTAAAGCAATCTGAATATTATAGGCTGATTCTTTATCACATCCTACTATTTTGTTATTGCTTGTCTTACTGACAAATGTATTTTATATAATGTGCACTTTCAATATTATTATATTTAGATTAATTTTATATTTTTTTATTTTTTACTTCTTAGGCATTAGCTATGGGAATGATGACAGAATACTATCATTATATCTTTACCACTTTGGTAAGTAATTTACTAAAACATGGATACTGTTCTAATTTTATTATTTTGATTTTTCAAGATGGAAATGGGTATTCATCTAGAAAAAAGTCATAGAATGTGACATTTTTATAGTTATGATTTATTTAATTTTGATAAAACAAGAAGAAATTATTACAAGGAAAACTAATATCTTGGTGGGAAGCTCATGATTTTCAGATAATATTATTGTAGATATCAACTCAAAATTTTATCACTTATTTTTATATTGCTTTAGAAGACTTTCAGAACATAATGGATTTTAAGATTAGTGCTGGGAAATCAGTGTTTTATAAAAGCACAAATTCTTATGTTGTTAGCTTTTTCACTTTGCAAAAATCAAGTTTATTGAAGTTGCTCTTTTAGTAAATTTTCTATCCTATATTTGCTTATATTTAGGCAAATAAAGTCTATGATTTAATTTACAATTCAAAAATTGAATTCTACCTTATATCTTTTGTCTTCACAAACCCACCAAACAATTTTTTTACATAATATGCATGAAAACCTGACATCATTATTTGACCAAACCTATTTACTCTTAGTCCTGTTCTTTACTAATTTTCTCTTCATCTGTGAAACAGCTGTCTCTTTCACTAATTCTTTCCTGCCTATTCCCCAAATATGAGAGTGTCTTCAAGTTTGGAACTCCATCTTTTAGTACATGACTACGGGGCACCCAGGGACCCCAACTATTAAGGGGTACACACTCTAAACCAGGTACCTGCACCTGCCTCATAAAGACAAAGACATCATGAATAGGAGAACAGAGGACAATTTTAATAAATGTTTCCAAATAAAACATCCAAAATTACCCATCCCTTCATAGGCCAATGCCCAGTCAAACAAAGTTGGCCCACAGTGGGACACTGAGGCCTGAAAGCTTGCTTTCTAGCAGAAAGCAAAACAAGAAAGGGGCAAAAGGAGCCAGGCACTCTGGGACAAAAGAAGCAAAATTATAGTATCAATCAAGATAACAGCTGCTGTTGTGTCCACCAAGCACAGCCAAGCTTTCCCATATTTCTCTCACACCCACGTGTCTCTTTCAAGTGTTTCTCCTTGGTGTGTCTCCTTAAAGTCCCTATGTACAACTCAAAGCCAGGAGGAACAACAAAACACCAGAATCCACCCGCTTTGCACATTAGAGAGCTTCACTTGGATATTCAGCTCTACCCCCTAGTTCCCAATATCCGGACCAAGGTGAAAGCATGTAAGTGGGGCCAGGAAATATGGTACTTACCACATTCAGTTTTCAAGTTTTGTTAAATTATTTTTCATTAGAACTGGTATGCATTTATAGTTCCATTATGTCATTAAGATGAGATCTATATGGTCATCTATAATACTCTTTTTTTTTTTTTTTTTTTGGTATTACCTGGAACAATTCTAATGGTTTGGACATTGAAATAATTTTAAATTATTTAAGCTTTAATGCTGTCTTCTAAATTGACCTTTCCTATTTCCTTTAAAACTTCAATTGTCTTTAATTCCTGTATCACCAACAAAATTCTACTGATTTTTCTTCATAGTGTCTCTAGGATTCCTCTTCTCTATTCTCATAATAGCCACTCTAACCAGTGCTCTCTCTGTTAATTCAAACGTCTTGCAATTGGTGTTCTTGCTTTTAAGATTCTTGAAGCTACCAGATCAAATTACTATAATTTAGTTAATCACACTGGCTTCCTGTAATAATACCTTCAAAGAGATTCTTTATAAAGTAGGTTGTATTTTATTGGTAAATAAGGAGACTGACTTGTAACTCTGTATCACTTCCTTCCAAATGACTTTTTGCAGCCACTAAGGAATTTAGTGAAAAGCATATAGAAAGGAAGTAGGAGCCTTTATTCAGTTGCAAAATTTATTTCAATCCTGTTGCAGCTTAGTTTCATCATGATCTCAAGAATTTAGAAAAATCAAGAATATCTCTTAGTAAGGAAAAAGAAAGGAAAACTACTTTAGAATATGCATTGAATTCATTAGCCTGTAATTGAATGCTTATTTTTTAGTTTGATTCTAACCTAGCATTCCTCTTTTATTTTGCCATTATTCTCTTTCATGAATTCTCTTTCTTAACCACACTGATCTTGATCAATCTTCTGAATGTGTTTTATGCTTTGTAATTTTGGTACTTCTACTGACACTTCGAATGGGCTCCTCTTTCCTATCAAAGGCATGTTTATTCTTTGATAGCAGCTCAGATCCCATCTACTCTGTGAAGTTGTTTCTGACTTTAAAACAACCAATCAATCAGTCTCTTTGGCTAGATTGTAAACTCTGAAAAATAAAAACCTTATAGTTTTCACATCACAGAGCACAATTCAGGACAATCTCAACTGTTCTCCCACCAAATTTTATTACTTTTATAGAGCTTGTGCAGCTATGGGAGTCCAAGACAAGCTGTACACAGTACCAATGGTAGTAATATTTTCCTGGTTCCTACTGTTGTCTATAAAATCTGAGGATAAGCTAATATCAGTTAAAAGAGGTGAAAAGGCCAATTGTTGTATGTTCTCATGATGATATCCAACTCCCTGACAAATCTGGCCTCTTATCTCCTGGGAAAACTGAAAGACAAAGCAATAATGTTCATTTACATAGACCAGAAGGGATAATCAGAATCTAAAGGGTTCCTTTTGACCAAGTTGCTGGATAGTATGTAAGACAAAGAAACTGCAAAGGGTTCTGTAACCAAAAGGTCTATTTTGTTAATTTTTTCCCTAGGATTTTTTATAGTTTTCATTTCTTAGAAGCCATATTTCATAACTTGTTTTCTTAAAAAAAAAAAAAAAGTAAAATTGAAAGAATAGTAATGAAAAAAAAATAAGGGCACATTATCTTCCATATGAAGAAGGCTATGCACATCTTAAAGGTAGGTTGTAGACAAGCTTTTTGTCCAAAGGTGGAATCAGAATTTAATATACATACTTGTTTGTGTGCCAGGTATATGTTACATGGCAAAGAACTATTTGAATTTTGATGAGTTACAATGTTTAACATAACTTGAGACACAATGGTACTGACTATCCTTAGGAAGCAAGAATGAGTGACTATTACAGATGTTGTAAATATACTACATGGGTAATGACACCAAGAAATTTGCCTTTCAGGATCTCTTTGCTCTTGATGTAGAACCCTACCGATACAGTGGTGTTAATATGACAGGGTTCCGGATATTAAATACAGAAAATACCCAGGTCTCCTCCATCATTGAAAAGTGGTCAATGGAACGGTTGCAAGCACCTCCGAAGCCTGATTCAGGTTTGCTGGATGGATTTATGACGGTATGAATACCCACTTAAAGATCAGTTTGTGTGTTTCTTGAAAAGTATTACATACATTATTGAGTTCTCTGGTTCCACACCGGGGTTTAATTATAGGTATGATATGAGCTAATATTGCAAATAATTCTATAAGGATTTTAGAAATCAATTTTATGGAAAATTATACTTTTATACAATTATCTCAAAAGACACTAAAACTATCAATATCATTTGAATACTACAATGTAGGTTTTCTTTTCTAAACGTAATTAGTGCCATATGTAGGATGATTAGATATTTAAAAGGAGACATTAACTCAAGAGTTATACTTTTGTCCCTATCAGTATGTGATTGTTATTCATCATGTTGGTTCCTGATATCTAATGTCATATGGGTTACTTACATCACACAAAAAATTCCCCTGAGTTTATACGTCCTTTAAGGCTCAAGACTTACTAATAATCATAAATTTGTCATCTCTTTGTCCTATTTAAACCTGGAAACTGGATTTGCATAAACTGTACAAGAAGGGTGCATTGTTATATAGCTATTTATACCAGTGCTATCAATGAAAATCTAACACAAGGTACATATATAAAGATTTTTAATAGCAATGTTAAAAACTTACACAAAGTAGTTAAAAGCCAACAATACTAATTTATTTTATTTAACCAATTATATCAGAAATACTATTATTTAAGCAGGTAGTCAGTATAAATTTATGACTGAAATATTTGAATTCATTTTTTTCTACTAAGTCTGAAAATTGGGTGATTTTGACACTGTCACTATATATTATTGATAGTTCAAAAGTTCATAATTAAATGTAACTAGTAGCTACCATATAGAACTGAGTAGGTTTACATACTATTTAAGTAAATTACAAATGCTTGGTATTTTCTTAAATCTATTTTCTGATAAATCAAATTACTGCCATAGTTTAGGAAATAGCATAGGACTTTGGCAATATTTACATTTTCTATGTCATTACCATTTTTTTGTCATTCTAACTGGAACTTTAAAAGCATAAATATCTTCTATCCTTGTGTGTGGAAAAGCTTTGTCTATTATAATTATAATTTTTCCATTAATAGTTTCAATGTATATTCTTAATGTTATAGCAAAAAAGGGGACAAATGATTTTTCCTTAAAAGAAAATTTAGTAATATAAATTCAGTATCTTCAAAAAGACTGTGAAAATCACGAATAACCTTTTTTGTTGAAAAATAAGATTTGTTTGCTTTTAATGAGAAATAACCTACTACATTTTAAAAATGTCTTATATCCACATTAATTTTTTAAAGTATCAATATGAGGGAAATTTTACTTTTTGTCATCAAAAGAGTTGGTTAACTAGTTTCATTATATTGATCTTGACCTATGATATATTTAAGAAACTTTTTTGGAAGGAAATACTTAAGTAACTTTAAAAAATAAAGATATATTTTCCTCTGAAGTATGTTCAGAGTTAAAATAAAATGCAATCTAAAAAACTGACAAATATAATTTCTTCTTAGTTTGGTGAGTCAAACTTAGAACCTAAAAAGCAATATATTTAAAAAAAATAAATATCTACTATGTTTTAAATTGTTATTTTAATCTTGTGTATATTTTTCTACATATGAAATCTAGCTCTCTTTCCCATTCTTTAATTTCAGTATACATGTTATCATTTCTTATTCAAAACCATTATTAATTGCTTTTGGGAAAAGTAAATCCATAGGTATTGTAACAATCTTAAAACTTTATACTCTAAGATTTCTGCTGATAAATCCAAAGATTAATATGTACCTTTTTATTAAAGAATTACAAAAATTACCCAACATTAGTGAGGCACAGTCTGCATACCTCTGTGATTTCTGTGTAAGAGTTTACTGTCATCATTTCTAACTTCTATTAACTTATGTAGACCATTGGGAGGCAGAAAACACAGAGGAAAGTGTATCAACTTCTTACCCAGGAAGGTAAATGCTCTTTGGGAAAGTTAACCTTTCAGAAGATGAAGCAAAAAGATAAGGCATTAGGAAGAATACAGATTTGCGTTCTTTCTAATCATGAATCTATTCCTTCTTCATTCTGCCTTCATTTAAACCAGCAGATGATTTAATGGAAATGGATAAGTGATAGAACAGAAATCTACTAATGAAAAAAAATAACCTATTTATTAAAAATTGTAGACATTCTGTATAGAACATGTCTTTCTTTAAATTTTTAGAAGAATTTTCAATGACAACACTCTGCTTTGGTATCGTCCTGAGTTGTGTATAAGTGTTATCTTAAATAAGAAAAATGGAAAGTTTTTAAATACAAGAGATGAGTTGCCCCTTCATTCATATATTTTCATTTGAGTTACTGCACAATAGAAGAGTTTACCACAAAACTCAGTAAGAACATTCTTTAAATGAATGGACTGAAGATAAATTTATTTGTATAAATGCTTTTTGAATAATGTTTTCTATCTAAAATGTGTTCCAGTTATTTATTTGGTTATGTTTAAAAATGGAGCAAGAAACTCAAAATATTTTGGAAGTAGACATGAAGTTTTCCATTAAAATGAAGATGACTTACAAAATGGATGCAGATTAAGTTACCTCTTTGAAAACTGAAGGTTTTAAAATTTCATCATGAAATGATAAAAAGATTATATGTAATTATTTCATTACATATAACCTTAATTCTTAATTGTAAAATAGCATAGGATCAATATAAAAATAAAACCAATGTGAGATTTACATAAAAATATTGCTGTTTATGCATTGTATCAGTATTCTTTTTCTTTCCCATTTAAGATTATATTGTAAGCATTTTCCTAAGTCATTAAATGTTTAGAAAAAGAAGTTAGTAGGCTATTTTCACAATGAATGGAGTTAGGAATAAAAAATTCTGGTTAGAAAAGAAATGAATTGTAACTTGGCTTTGTGGCATTGGCAATATTCCCGTCAGTCAGTTCATGAGATCTCAGTGTTTATGTACCTCTTGTTCTTTTTTCTTCTTCCATGGTCCCATAAAAAATGGGATTATCAGCAAAGTCCCAAGTACTTGTAGCTAGGCCTATTATTATCATCAGTATCATAGTCATCTATCATTAAGTAAGATCATAGTACTTAGACTTTCACATTCTTTCTTCTTGTTTGAGCTATAAAAGAAAACAATGAACTGAATTCATAAGAGTTTTTCTGGTTCACTTAGCACCTTAATTGATTCCTGTGTTAAGTGTTTATCAGTTAAATGACCATTGAATACAAAACCACTTCTCTTGCAGTTAGTTTCTTCTATGTTCTGAGGTCATCATATTAAATATATTAATGTTAGTAGGTCAATAAAATTTTTATCTTCACTTGATATGAACCCAATCAAGGAATCAAGTCACATCATATATCAAAGCCCAATCTAATTAAGGGGGAAAGAAGAAAGGGAGTGCAAATCTCTTTCTTTATAGATGAGGTAGTTTTGTACCCCTGCCCCATTATCACCTTTCTTGTACTTTCTCCCATGCTCATACATGGCCACTTTGTAGTATTCTTAACTCCTCCCCAGATGTGAGCCCTTTTTAAAAACCATTTCTCTAACTATGTATTCTCTATTAAATATTCACATATTTTCTTGCTCTCGATTGTGAAAATCCCCTTTTAGTGAGCACTATTACTGTTCTTTTGGTGTGGTATGATGCCATATTTCCTAGTCTTCTATCCAGATATCTGCACATGCCAATACAATTATTACAGGGCAGGACTCATTGTTAGAATCCATCAGAAGTTGATGGCTATATTTATTATTCATTTATTGAGTTTGCAACAATTTCAGTTCAAGATACCAAATAAAGTATAAATATTTCCAAGTAAAGTTAAACAGTCTAGTTATATCCTTGAGCTCCTAGTTATTTTCTGACTAGATTCCTCTTATTTCCACACTCTATTCGTGATGGAAATATCTATTTCTTTTCCTGTACATGTAATGCCTTAAAAAAAAAAATGCTTCTGCTACACCTATGCATATTAAAATTGATGTGCCTGTAATCCCTCTGGTAGCTTAAAAATAGTGTTTTCTTCCTATGTTGATATACAATACCACATATATCCCTTGGTAATGTAAATTTGCAACACAAATCATTAATGATTATGTTACTTTCTATATCTCTTAGGTTGCCATAGAGAGATCACTGCTTTGGAAATATAAACTCTGGATACCAACTACACTCTCATCCCCTCTCTTCTCTCCTCACATCCAGCAGCCATTATTTTTCTTTTCACCCCCAGAGCTATACCCTAGTTAAGGACACAGTGATCTCTCCTCTAGCTATTGTAGTAGTCTCCTCACTGAAGATCTACTCCTAACATCTTTTTCCTACACTTACCTTCTTCTTAGTGTTATTCTAACAGAACATTCCTTATGGCTCCTTGACATTTGCTTGGTGAATCTTAGATTCATTGGCCAAGTTTTGAAGACCCTACATAATATAGCTCCTGCTTACTTGTCCAGCATCATATTTGCCATCTTCCTGCTTTACCAAGTCACCAAGGCACCTTGTAGTATCGATGCACCTCCTTAATTTAGAATCAGATGTTCCCATTGCCTAAGCCACCTACTGCTATTTCAGTGTATGGCATATATTCCTACCCATGCTCAAGTTTTCAATTCATTTGTTACGTTTTCTGTGAATTTGTTCTGAGTTCTGCTGAAATTTTTTACTTGTGTGCTCCTTAATTTGTGAATTTTATATATATAACATCTTTCATGTACTTTTGTTTGTTTTAACATCTCTTTCCTAAGGACTATAAGCCCTTTTGAGGTAGTAGTTTGGCTTTGTTATTCTTGAAGTCCCTTGTACCCAGTTCAGTGCCTAGTGCTCTGAATGGTGCTCTTGATGAAGGAGTGAATGCCTGATTGAATAAATATGTGTTAATTTATTTTAATCAGGTTACATCTGCCTTCTAATCACTAAGCCCTCTCATTTCCTCCAATATATTCTGGAGAGCTGTTTTGTTTTGCCTACTTGCACTTTATTATCAAGATATCTAATCATTCAGAAAATGTAATTAGGTTAGTATCAATAATTTATAAAAAAATACCTTAGAAGGCAAATGCTTAGTAACACTTTTGATTAAATGGTGAAGCCTTAGGGAGTCAGAAAAATAGTTCCCATTTTCCTTTGCAAAACACTGGTGAATATAAGAGACAAGCCTTTATATATTTAAGTGTTAGTGTCCTCTGAACAATGATTTCTTCAGATCAGATCGTGCCCAGGAATGGCACAATTTCAAATTTCATTTGCTTAACTTAAATTACCAACATCTTGTATGTATAATTCATAGCAGAGTTAGCTTATGTACCAAGGGGGCAGAAGTGATCACTCTGTGACTGTATAAAGATTTACATTTATAAAGGCAACAAAAATAGAGCCATAAGGAAATAAAGTATGATAGGTAAAAACTTTTATTTGCTACTAGAACTACAACCTGCCTTTACTGCTGCTTGTTTTAATTAGCTGTAGCTATTTCTTTGATTCAGTTGAAATGAGAGTATGTAATGAAGTCATAAGCACAACGATAATTATGTAAGTATAGACTGATTTAGTGAACAGTAAAGGAACATAGAGTATGTGCCGTGAATAACAGAATGATACTGTATTTCTTTACTTTATATACCTATTAATCATCTGTGATGTACTAAGCTGTAAGTTAAATCTGAATATAAATAATTGAGATGATCAAATAGGCTGCATTATTCATTATCATATAGCATCCCATCTAATGGCTTTTGCTCATTGACAGATTAAATAATCAGCATTTATCTAAAACTAATGAAAAGATAGAATTTCTATTTTTAAGTTTTTTTCTTACATGAAAAATGTCAGTTGCAATGACACATTTCCTTCATAGTCATGTTATTTTTAGGACAATTTTTAAACATTTCTCTTGGAAATAGTAAGGTTGATTTAAGAGACTTACTTCTTCTGCCCTAAAGAGCAAAACTTTAATCTTTAAAACTTTAATCTTAAAAACTTTAATCTGGGGCCCGCCCTGGTGGCGCAGTGGGTTAAGCAACGCACTATGAAGCAAACTGCAGCCACTGTAGCACGAGTTCGATCCCTGCCGCCAGCCAGGGAGGGGACCCACATGGCGTGGCAGGCATCTCCTGCTGTGCCCGCTGCTCCCCTCAGCAGTGTACCTCCGTTGATCTGCCTGTTCTGCTCCCTGCTCTGTCTATGGTGAATCTTCTCACCCCTCCCCCCTACACACACACCTCTGGCCTGTACCCCAGTGCTTGTATGCATAAATAAATAAATCTTTAAAAAAAAAACTTTAATCTGAAATTTTGCAATGCACATTTTTAGGACATTTAAGGTTAAATATATTTCTTCTCACAATGTTCTTCAGCTTCTTTCCACTTCTTATGTTATATTTAATAGCTATATAGTTACATAACATATGGATATAACCAACCACAGGTAGTATGGAGAAGTTTACCTCCACAGAAATGGGTGGAGCTCTGGAAGAAGGGAAAAGGTGACCCCTAAACGCCTTGACCAGAGGCAGTCCAGCAGTGCAAAGTCTGGAAACTGGCAATAATCTGAGATTTAGTACTTCTGTGGTGAGCATCCAGATAGAATTGGTAAGAGTAACCAATGAGTATAAGTTTGGAAAATCAAAATTCCAAGCAGGTTGTAGAGATAACAAGGCATCACACTTTTTGGGAAAAAAAAAGAGAATGATCATGATATAAAGGAAATACAAGGTGGTCAATAAAACAAGTACTAGGTTCTTTTATGGAGCAGGCAATCAGGCTACAATATGGCTAGCAACAAATTTGATATAACATTCAATGTCCAAGAGTAGACAAATAGGTGGGAAAACCATGGGACATAAAGCATGGGAGATTTTTTTACATGAGTTAATAGATCATTTTTAAATGTAACATTTAATATATAAAGATTTAGAAATAGTTATATATCATAAAATATTGATCAGAATATTTAAAAAAAGAAGAGTATGAGATGGCACTGAAGTTTATAAATATTAAGAATATTACTTACATTCATAATGAACCATATGAAAGTTCTGGCCAATGTGGGATGCATAGAGAGATTAGATCAGTGATAATTACTGTTGATACTATGTGTTTTCCTGTATTACTCCAGTATAATAATAATTTTAAGAACTTATTTTAGGATTATTATTATTCATAATTTTGGAATTTATTTTCAAAAAATATTTAAATATAATTCCTTGTAAAATATTCCTAGGCTTCACTATACGCTTAAAAATTTCCAATTATTGAAATACTTCTATATGCTTTTATGTAAAATAGATAATCAGACATAAATTTATTACTTGTATTTATATAGATTTATATTAGTTTTGGACATGAATAATAAACTATATACTCATATCCATTTGCTAGAAAGACAGTTTCTGGCTGCAATATTAATAAAATAATTAGCATTTATAAAATGTGACCACATGATACTAACTATAAGATTTTGATAGATTTTTGTTGTTAAATATTAAACATCAACCATTTATAAAATTATTTATAAATAACTTATTTAACAGTAAATTTCATTAATTTTGGATTCAAGAGTTTTTTTAATTAAAAAACATTTCCCTTTTATCTACTGTGATTTATAACAAATTTCAGATTTTTTGATATGTTCAATTTCAGAAGATTTTCTTTAAAGTTGAGACAACTATAAAATATTATATGTAAATCAAGATTTTGTTTGACAATAAAATTCTGGTTATAGGCAGTAAAAAACAACTACATTTCTGAATTTTTTTCATATAGATCCAAACAATCCTTTTGTGTGCAATTGAGTCTGCTCTCCTATGTTACCATTTGTATTTGAGAATCTCTATTATGAAATAGTCCAATTATGAAATGCATGGGCCATTTGTATTCTCATTTTATAAATGCAGATATATGAATAGGTAGATCATATATAAAGGAAGATCCATGTTCAGAAGCAAACATCAAGGAATTCTGAAGGATCCAGGAGTAAATTTGGGCATGTTGAATTAGAAACCAGCAAAAAGTGCTACATTTATTGTTTGCTCTTCAACTTTAATATATAGTTTCATATCAGCTTTGGATGTGGTGGTGGGTAGTTGCTTTACTAAGCTCTCCTATTTCCTTCTCTAACCCACTAAACTTACAAATACAAATTAGAAACCATTTTTTGGATGCTTTTTAAAATACTCCAGTAGGCGTTGGGTGTGTTTGGTTAATTGACACGAAAGGCTTAAGAAGCATTCAACCTGAATCTACTTAGTACTAGAATCTAGTTGTTTTTAGAAATGAGACCAATTACAATGATTTGAAATATGTTACTAGACTATTTCCTTACTCAACAGGATTGTTATGTCACATTAGACGTTTGTGGAAATGTTTTTGGCCTTTATTTCCTTTCAATGTCAGGTCACTTCATTTTTGAATTCAGAAGATGTCTTGTTGGGCACAGAATAAATGGATGAATTTTTTGTTTAGTTTTTTTTAAGATTTGTTTTTATTTAGGCATACAAAAACTGGGTTGTAGGTTAGAGTGCATTCACCATAGAGGTGATAGAGAGGATTCACCATAGACAAAGTGGATCTAGTGAAATACACTGCTGAGGGGACAGCAGGCAAGACAGGAGAGGTCTGCTGTACCGTGTGGGTCACCTCCCTGGCCAGGGATCAAACTCAGGTTGCAGTAGCTGGCAATAACTTGATAGTGCTGAGACTTTAACCCTGTGCCACCAGGGAGGCTCTGTTTACTTTTTTGTATGTGTCACTTATAAAGGACTTAAATCTGTTCTATTTTCATATTAGAGTGATAGCTTTGAATCAGAATCATCTGACTATTGAAAATGAGGTTTGATTCCTCCTTTTTTAAACTTCTGCTAATTATTTTAACACCTCTAAGACGTAATTGATTCATATATTTAATGGAAATAATAAGCCTACAACATAGTGTCACTGCCAGCATTAAATATATGACGTTTGCAGTTGCTTAAAGACAGTATCTAGCACATAGTGAAGTCTCTAAAAGTGGTATCCTTTTACTTCAAAGGAAGTGCTGTTTCTGTGCTTTACTGTAAATGGCATTTCTGTTCAGACTGAAATATCAAAGTGTCATTTAATATGCTGTTTTTACAAATATGACAATTAAATAGCAATTCATAGTAGAAATATAACTTTCCTTTTCACATTTGAGAGTAGGTAAATGTTTGCTTTTCTGTGCTGAATGAGATTAAGTGAATGATGAACATGAATGAGCACTAGTTTTATTATCAAGTTGTTGATGTTTATCTCATGATGTGGACATCTAAGTAATTATATTTACATTAGAAAGGCAACTTTTTAAAAAGTATAGCATATGCAATTTTATGAATAAAAGTCTAAAAAAATGGTCAAGCCTCTACTCTAATTCCCCAGATATGCTTGGCCAATACTCTTTAAATCCACATTAATAAATCAAAAGAATATTTCAGACAAAATGAAATGAAGAGTTTTGGGGTGAATTGCCTAAGGGATATTAGGAATTCTCTTGCTTTATTATGCAGAGAGGAAATATTATGTTGATCTTTCATTTGCCTTTCTAAAAGAATTCATAAATATTTTATTCATTAATCTTCTGAATACCCTGTGACCAAATTGCACAGAGGGAAAAGTAAAGTTATTAAATAGACACAGATGTTGAAATGGTACCAAATCAATCCATCATGAAAAAAATCCCTGTGTATAGGTACTCACTAATTCATTCCCCAAATATTTATTGAACACCTACTATATATACAATGTGATTTTAGACCACATGGAGAATAAGTTGAAAAGATGTATTTATGTAACATGATGTCTGCACTGAAGAAATATCAGTTTAGTAAGGAAAGTAAGATATAACCTTAGAAGATGAAAAAAAAATTCTGCATGTAATAAAGAAGGTATGTAGAACATAATTTGGTGAAATGGGAGTTTACCCTCATTTTGTTGGGACAAAATTAGAACTTCACATAAAGTCACAACTTTAGATATTACCCAGAATAAAACAATTTTCTTTCTTTGTAATTTTCACACTAATTATGGTCAAAAATCCACTATGCTAAGAAATGTTCAGGAAATTCAAAGACTTGATGAGATTGATCAGACCAGTTAATGGGGCATGGGCTCCATTAATACCCAAGCTGATGTTCCCTATTTAAACTGAAGAATTCCATAGTGTTTCTAGGTTTGAAGCATTCCAGAAAGCAGTATTATAGTCCTGAAGCTGCTTGGAGTCTTGGTTTGTCTGCTAAAAATGTGGCAGCCAAATGATCCTCTCTGTTCATCCTTTGGTGTTGGAGGCCACTTTTATTGATTGTTTCTCTAGATCCTGGCTAGTCACTCATTACTGGAGCTGTGGATCAAATTCATTACCTTATTGTCATGAATTCCCACTGTTACAGTGTACATTTTTCATTTATCTAGTTCTTTGATTTACATGACAAAAATGTACCTGGCACCTGTCCCTAGTGCCAACTTGTATGTTTTCAGACTCAGCTCTTCTCAGTGTTCTCAGACTTTATCAGGGGACTGCTTTTCCTTACCTGAATCCCCCCTGGCAGACTCACTGCTCAGAGTTATACTAGATTGGGATCTTGATTGTTTTTCTCCAAGGAGTTTCTTTTTCTCTTTTGCAAATATATCAGCTTCCTCTCCAGTATTCAAATCAGCTATAGGCCGAGTAACTTTCATCTACTTCAAATCAATCAATCAATCATTCAATCAATCACATTATTCAATGGATTGACTCAGAACCTATACCAAGAGAATTTGATGTTTCTATCTTTCAGCACGTAGCTAAATTAATAATAATAGCAGTAGTAGTAATAATGATAGTGATAGTGATAATTGGCACATTTTATTGTTTTAGCATTGTCAAGTACCTGGTACAGCTGCTGCACCATTATGAGAATTGTCAGATTTTTTGATTGGGAAAGGGATTCTGGAGGAGATAATGCTTGATTAGGATCTTGAGTGTGAATCTGAACGTAAAATAGCATTTTGATGAGACCAGGTGAGAGCAGGAAGATTACGTTAGAGAACAAAAAGGAAAAACAGATTGTCTTAGAATACGAGTATGATAAAAGTAATGTTTACCATTTACTGTGTAAATATTGGTACTCTTTGTCAAATTTATGTCATATGTGGTAGTTATATAACAATATGCTTGCCTTCTACTCTTTAATTCTTACAAAAATATGGTAAGAAAGAGTATTTTCCTTACTTTACAGATCACATAACTGAGCCTTAATATGATAGATATATTGTCCCAGGACATTCAACTAAGAAAATGAAGGCTGAACTTTAAGTCAGTTTCTTTCTTACAGTACAATTGTGCTTTTCCTGACCTGTCCTCTTCCCGACATCTCATCAGATGGCTCAGTATTTTTGACTCACTCCAGGTGGAGACAAGAAGCTGTTATCAGGCATCCAGCATGATGGCTGGAAGTAGAGAGGGCGCAAAGGAGTACCTGACAGGAAAAACTTTTTGAGGGAAAAAAGAAGAATAAGGAAACAAGTAGAGTCTTTGAACTTTCCAGTTTAGGTGACTGAGAGGACAGTAGAGCTTTTATCAAAAACGGGGTATCTGGAGGAAGTGACTTGCAAAGGGTTGACATTTTTGCAGACAAGTAGAATTTGAGATGCTGGAGATATATAAAAAAGAGAAGGTATGAGCCTGGGTGGCTCATTTGGTAGAGCATCAGACTTAGAAAAAGGAGAAGGCTATGGCAAAAGGTTGGAAGTGGGAAATATGGGAAGCATGGTCCAGTTGTTTGTTGTTGTTTTCAGAAATAGAGGTTGTATTCCTGATTTAAAGGTGCATTTTACCACTCTTCATAGAAAAGGATCTAGCTAATCTATTTGAATCTATAGACTAAGCAACTTTGAAAGTGAGATAATTTAAATTGAAGAATCACTGCTCCTTTTAATGTCTTTATTTCTTTTTTTTTTTTTAAAGATTTATTTATTTATGCACACAAGCACTGGGGTACAGGCCAGAGGTGTGGGGGTGGGGAGTGAGAGGATTCACCACAGACAGAGCAGGGAGCAGAACAGGCAGATCAACAGAAGCACACTGCCGAGGGGAGCAGCGGGCACAGCAGGAGAGGTCTGCTGCACCATGTGGGTCCCCTCCCCGGCCGGCAGCAGGGATCGAACTCATGCTACAGTGGCTGCGGTCCGCCCCACAGTGCGTCGCCCAACCCACTGCGGCACCAGGGAGGCCCTTAATGTCTTTATTTCTTATGATAGAACATCCCAAGGCTCCAAACCAAATGTGTTGAGTCTTGAGAATATGCTTTGGAAAATTATATAATAGGAATCCCAGTCCTGACTTTCAAGGAAAATATTACTTCTGTTAATTGTTTCCTTTAAAAATCAATTTCTCAAACTCCATTCTCAGATTCTAAATATTTATCACTCTCCAAATCCTTTATCAAATGGAAAAGGGAAATTAATAAGTGATAAATTAAAGTCTACAAAATACCTATGAAGGATGAAATTCTCTAGTCCATAAGTCATGTGCATGTAAATTTAACTGACTAAAATTGTTCATAGTTTTCTATGTTGAAAGTATGCTAGCCTAAAATTTCATTTTAAGTAAATTTGAAATAATCAAAATCACAATGAGGTAAATACTGGTGTTACTCATTTGTTCACTTTTTAAAGCATCATAAATAATCTGGATACTGAATATTATTTAAATATTATTGTATCAGTGATTCATAATATAGAAAATTTTCAGACTAAAAGGAATACATGGAATAAAATTAAAAAATTCCATTTATTAATACATCAAGTAAAGAGAGTGGTAGTTAATGGTTTAGGGACCAGTAGAAGCTGCCTTACCATAACTTTCCTTACCTGATTCATGAAAAAAACCAAAGCTTCTATCCATTGGTTAAAAGTAAACTGATGATTGATGCCCACCGCTACCTGAAAACTTACCAGTCCTCACTCCTGCTCTATATCATGTTTCTGTATTTTTCTCCCACAGTTGAGTATTTTTTTAAAAAAGAGCTGTAGTGTTTCTTCCAAAACCAGTTTATGTTTATCATACTTATTAATGACATCATTCTATTAGACATTATAAGAATAATGGAATACAGGGTCAAAACAAAAAATGTCTCTATGAAAACTAAATGATTACATTGAAAACGTAGTGTTTTTTATAAAGAAAGATTTTGTTTATATTAGTGTGAGCAGAAAATCTCTCTGAAGTTCATTACATACATAGATTGCTTTGCAAGAATCTTTTTATTGTAAATAAAACAGTTTATTGTTCATCTTTTTATGATAAATAAAAAAGAGCTTGAAATCACAGACAATCCATTATATTGGGGGCTTATAAAATATAGGAAAAGATTCCAATCCACAGGCTCATATAAAGGGTCTTAGTTATGTATTAATATATTTAGGGATATTTGTATAGGTGTTTTACATTAAAATACAAAATGTAAGTATATGTACTTTAAATAGCCCTCTTAGTTGACTTTGAAATATTAGCTTTGGTTGCATCGAAATAATAATCCATGTATTTCTTTCTATTAGTTTTTCTGCAATCTTGTAGATATTTCATTAATGTAAGATCATATGATATTTTCTTAAAGTTAAAATAATATTTACTGAAAATCTGCTTTGTGTCAGGTACTATTCTTGGCAAAGGGATATAATGATTAAACAGTAAAAAGATGAACTTACCTTCTGCTGGTAAATAGAAGAATAAGTGAAAAAAACACATGCTAAAATGATAGAGTGATTTGGTGTGGGGAGCACTCTTAGTTTGGGTGCTAGGGGAGATGATGCATAGGATAGGTTTAAAAGATGACTACTAATTAGACATGCAAGAATAAATCAGAAGAACACCCTAGTCAGAGTGAAAAAGGACCAAATCCTTGAGAAGAAAATAAGCAACTGTAGCTGAGTGAAAAAAAGGAGACCTGTCTGTCAGTCTACTGAATTATTTCAAGCAAAAAAGAAAATGCTAGAAAATCAGGTAAATGATCATGAGACATATTATTTAGGTTTTTGAAGGACATATATTTGGGATTTTGATCTAATTATAATGGAAGCCCTCTAGGGCTTTAATAAGATGAGGGATATTATCTAATTCAGGCATTATGATGATGCCTGTGGCTTCTGTGTGACACTGGAATATAAAGAGCAAGAATAAAAGTAGAGAGACGAGTTCAACAGCTATTTCAATAATGATGGTGAAAGATGCTGGTGATTTGGACTCAGGTTTCAGCAGTGAAACTGGGAAGAGTGATAGAATTTGAAATATAACTTGGGATGATGTCCACAGGACTCTGGGTAAATTTGGGATGTAAGGCAGCATCAAAGAGGATATAACAATTACTGAATTACTGTCCATGCTTTGCCCTTATTGCTCTGATTTTATGTTTTGGGTGCCCAATAGACTTATGGCTGCTAGTGCTTGCTTCTCTGTGCTCAGGAATTTTTTCAAAGGACTTCTTTGTTCATATGTCTAGCATGCTGGGGCTATCAGGCAATTTACCTTCTTTTCCTATAGTCCAAAGATGCCTTTAACCACTGAAATTAATGTATCAATATACCAGCTCCCTTATTAGAGTGAGATGATTTTGAGATACACACTTCATATAATTTCTCAAAATGTCTTTGCAAGGTCAAGCTCAATATCGCTTTATGATAACTGGCTTAATCACTATTTATTAATTCCTTTCCCTTCTCTATATCATTTCTTTCTTTCTTTGCTGGTGTTCCCTACAACTCCCAAATAAACTATTTGTACTGTCTTTATCTCTGTGTCTGATTCCATGGATATCTACACTGAGATAGAGAACTTCTAGGTTTTTTAGAGTCTGAGCAAGTTGATGAGAATGAGGCTACATACTGAAAATGTAGAAGAATAACCATGAATTGATTTGGAGGTAAAATAAATCAATGTGCTCTTTATATGAATTATGTCTGAATTGCTTACAACAATGCATTATGTGTGAATTGCTATTTGAATATTCAAATATTCAAATAGGAGGTATTTTGTTTTGTTGACTATTGTATTTTTTGGTGCCTAAACACCATCAGACTCATAATAGGCAGTTTATAATTATTGTATAATGAAGGAAAGAATCATTTGGGGAATGAATGATGTAGAGATGACAGGTGTGTTATGAGTTTGAAACTTGGGTGAAAGACAGTATTAAACTTCAGATTTGTGAATCAAAAAAAAACTGTAGATAATATTAAAAGTCAAGGCACTGGGTAATATAATCAAAGGACAGAGTGGCAGAGGAGAGAAGAGTTAGGTCTTAAGAACTAACCTTAAAAAATATGGAAGGGTAGGGTCTCCCTGTGGTGCAAGGGGTTAAGTTGCAATACTGTGAAACTTTCTGCAGCCACTGCAGCAGGAGTTTGATCCCCAGTCACTGGGGATCTAACCCATATGGTGCAGCAGACCTTTCCTATCTCTTCTGCTGCTCCCCTCAGCAGTATATTTTAGTCAAATCACCTGTTCTGTTCCCCGTTTTGTCTCTGGTGAATCCTCCTCTCATCCCCTGCACTTCTGGCCTTACCCCAGTTCTTGTATGTATAAATAAATAAACTTTAACAAATAATAAGGAAGAGTAGGAGCTAGCAATAACGTAGAAGGATACCAAAAATAGAAGCATAAAGAAGATTGTGTATTGAGAAAGACAAAGCAGTCATTGTGTCAAATCATGCTGCTAATACTGTTCAAGAACACAGAGCTAAGAGAATTGGTCATCAGATGAACTGTGTATGTACTTATACTTACAAAAGGGTATGAAACTTATGTGTTATTAGTTAATGGGAATTTTACTTTTCATATCCATCTCATTTTGTAATATTTTAGAGAGAGTAGAATATTTTTCTTTAGGAAAGATAGAAAAATCTTTATGGACAGTGTATATGTTTCAAGCGTGACAAATTAAAGAAACAAGGTTTGGTAAACTATCAAATTGTAAGTAAAATAAAACTAGTGACAGATACTATCAGAGTGTGCTCTTTGTTACTCTTTTAATATGCTACCAATGTAAGACAGCAATCATTTCTAATTGCCAACAAATGACAAGGTTAAATGTGATAAAAATATTTTGCATGCCATTTAATTTCTCCATCTATTTTGATGCCCTTTAAATATTAAATATTGAATACACAATTCTTTAAGCTGCATTGTTTCTGTTTATTTAATGAGCTATTCAAAGCAAGTTCTTTAAGAACTACAATAATAAAAAAATAAATCCACAGTGTTAGAAAATATATAAGGAGACATGCAGAATTTTAATCATCTTGCTGTATTCAGTATTTTGCCTTCATCAAAATGTACCTACAGGAACACAGCTGGACAGAGTATCTTTCTGTGATCTTTAGTGAATCAGTATTTCCTCTTCATCTATGAATTAGTGACTATGCTTCAACCTTTGGTTTTTGTTTTTAGTTCAAAGATAAGCACTATGAAGATACTACCTAGAGAGACATTTATCATGTTTGTTTTAGATCTCTTGTAAAAGCTGAATTTTCTAGTCTTTGTCTACCATATATCTTCTATGCATATGATAGTTTAAAAATTAATTATTAGGATATTATCCTGCACATGATTAGATTAAAGTATAAATTGAAGCTACTTTAAAGAGGGACCTCCCTAGTGGAGACTTTAATGCAAAAATTCTTAACCATGCTGAAAGGAATTCCTTGATTCAGCACTTTTTGCTAGAGGGATTTTGCATTAGGCAGGAATGGCCTTGTTCTAGCAAGCTTGCCAAATCCTGTCACTGACAGGGAGCAGCCCAGAAGAATGACCTGGTGAACACAGTGACTCGTGCCAAGGTGCAGAAGCTGTATGCTGTTGATCAGCTATGTTCCCTGGAGCAGTTTTCTTTAAAGAAAATTTGCGAAGGTATTGTCATGGCCATCACACATACATATATTTGGTACAAATGGCTCTGTTGTGAAAGAGATTTAGATGTCTTTCTTAGTTTCCTTAGTTTATAATGACTGCCCCAAACTTACCATGTGTTGTAGGTGTTAGCGTGTGACAGACTGGGAATGGACTATTTAGCTGCCTTATGGGGTCTGGATTAAAAAACACAAAACAACTGAAAGATGAATGAATAAATGATAAATAAGTCTCCAAACATGTCTGATTATATGTGTTTGCAAATGAACAAACATATGTTTGCAAATGGATAAACATGTTTTATTTTGACACATACTTCTAAGAGGCAAATTCAAAATTATGTATTGCAATGAGAAATGCCTCTCAATGTTCAAAATAATAGGAAGAGAAAATTGTAAGCATGAAAAATAGTATCATCTGATAATAAAGCACATAAATTTAATAATTTAGTTAACAACAATCATATCACCATAACACATATGTGTTATGTATTTATAAGGAATTAAGGTAGTATCATCCCTCTGAAATTAAAACTATAGCAAGGAAAGAATGAATAGGCTAGTCATTCTGTGAGCTCTGAATGGTGCTCAACTTACTTTATTTTAGTTAACAGACCATAATTTACTTCTTGATTCACAAAATTAAAAAGGATTGCTGGATCTTCAATACTTCTAGAGAATAATTTAATATAGTTATAGTATGTACAATTAGGTATTATTGTCAGTGATATAGCAATGAACAGATTGAGTTCATTGAAATCTATATAACTCAACATTTCTTAAGTTTGTATTTATAAAATCTTCAGTTCAACTCTTGGGCTTCACTTGTATGCCAGACATTATCCTACATACTGCTGACACACAGGGAAGCAAATCAGATGCTATCTGACTGCTGTACTTGTAATAGGAAAACTTGAGTGTCTGCATATATAAACAAAGAGAATATCATGTGGAGACACAGTGAGAACACCAGAAGATGATAAAAATAGAGATTTGCGTTATACAGCTCCAAGCCAAGGTTTACCAAAGATTTCTAGCAAACACCACACTACTGTAAATAGAGTGAATAGAAATGTCTATTAAATGAATAGGTAATAATAATGATAATAATAAGTTGCTAAAGCTTAGGTGGCATTCTCCTAACTGACAGTTCTAATATTTAAACTGATAACTATCATATTGACTAAATTACAGGCTTAAAATCCCACAAATGTGTGGCTTCTAGTCAGCCCCTTATCTCTTAGCTTCAGGTTTTGGCACAGAACTAGGGTGGCAGAGAACCATGTGCTATGTCTATGAGATAGAAGGCACAGATTCCTGTCATTAATGTTCAACCTTGCTCTCACCAGAGATTGTCTGGGCTGTTGGCAATATGCAGAATTAGTTCTGGATGGGAATGAGCTTCCTGATAGTGTTAATTCAGGAATCTACTTGGTTTGTCCTTTTTAGCTCTGGGGAATATATCATGAGAGGCAAAAATCCCAACCAAACACTAATCAATGCCATGCTGGTCTTAGGTCAATTTGTTCAGGGTGACATTTGCTATATTTTAAGAATCTGAAAAGTCCTCCTTGTCATTTTTTTTTTTTTCAAGTAAGCAAAACATTTCAAATGCTATGACCTGGGATGGTGGGACAGTTGCAGAGTTCACAGTGACATGGGAGAAGCTACCTGACATTTTGGAAAGGTGACTGACTTAAGTACGTATTTTTCTCATCACTTAGGTAATTTTATACAATCTACCTCAAAAGATGATTGTGAGGATCAAATGAGTCTACATTGAGGCCAGTTTTTGAAATGCCATAGAGGCACAGAGGAAAATTCCCCCCAGGTTCTTACTTGCCTGGTTGAACAAACAAATTAACATCTGCTAAATTAGTAGGAGAAAAAGAATAAATTTAATTACACATATATGGAGAGTTTATATGCCTGTAAATTTTAAACCAAATGGGACAGACTGGATTTTTATTCCTGAGCTAATGAATGGTAGGGGGCTGAGGTGTCAATGGGAGAGGGGGTGGTCTCACATGATGAGAAGAGTGTGCCTTTTATGACAAAACTAGATGTTCTAGATGTTTTCCTTATCATAAATTTCTCTGACAAAAATCTTATTAATAGAGAAAAATTTAAATCTGAGTAGTTTTCATTTTTTACGGTAATGGTAGAGATTTCTCTTGAAGCCTGTAGTGTCTCTTTGAACCTTAGCTCCATAGGCCAAGGTGACATATACTAGAAAAATCTGCCCTGAACATTTTTGGGAGACCTGTTCTTTAGTGCCAGCTGCTAAAATATATGTGAAATATTCTCAGACGTAGAATTTTAGTTTAAATCAAGAGGACTTTGTGACCTGTATTTTTCATCTATTTATGTCTTTGAGTTAAATGTATTTTATAGATTAGAAACAAAATAAAAACTGTAATAACTGAAATTTTATTTAATTGGGTCTGACTCTAGGCAAAAAGAGCTTATTGAGATCTGCCACCTTCCCTCCTGTGACTCACACTCACTCTTCCAATCCACACTCACTCTTCTTTCTTCCCATTCAGGCTCATTCTAAACCTGAGGTCTATGTGTTTCAAAGGAGCCAAACTGATAACCTTGATAAACATGCTTTGCCAATATTAGTATTGCAAAGCTATTCAAAGTATAATTATGCCTTATTTCACTTCCTCTCAGTCAGGTCTCCTTCTATATATTGTCAAGGCTCTCTATATATACTATCTGACATTATGGAAGTTGAGTTCACACTTTATAATTACTTCACCTTCTATTCCTAATGCTAAACCAGGGGAAAAAAAAATAAGTCACCAGCATAACATACATAGACTTCAAAGTATAGATTCAGCTCTGTTTATGAGAGTTATGGTGAGTTCTGAAGGGGAAAAATAGTAAAAAAAAAAAAACCAATTTTCTGATTATATACCTTATCATATACAAACAATTACCAAGAATCTGAATCATCTAAGTCTTTTAATGAAGATCATAGAGTCTTTTAATTTCTATTTCATGTAACTAGAAACTAGAATGAAACATGATAAACTGTTGATTTACTTTCTTACGTGGGCTATGCATGTTTTAAGTGTACAGAAATTTTAGAGTTTCTCCTTTTCTGCATAAACAAGTTCTCAACCTCTGGCATTCAGCTCAAAATATTTCAGGAGAATATTTATTCTCGCAGGATTTACTATGGCGGGATATTGAAGTATTCTTATTCCTTTTGACTCCTGTTATATGTATTGATATTATAATGATCTTGACTCATCAAGATGTTATGGGTATTGATTGACATTGCAATGGCCCTGATTGAAGGAGAAGTGGAGATAGTTAAGGTAGTGTGACTGAAGCCATCAAGTACAGAGTAAATGCTTGTTTATGAAGACCTAATAAATAGACATGTAAAAGGCAAGGTCACATTAGAACCTGACTGTACCAAGAGGCCCTGCCTAAATTAAATTTAACAGGTGATCTTGACAGAATGCTTCTGAAAAGAGGTATGTGTATGTGTGTATGTGTGTGTGTACATGTATTTGATGACTGTCTACCTATAGTCAACAAATTTAAGTCAATTTGAGATGTTTATGGATTCCATGCCCAAAGTCCTGGAAATGTCTCGAAGTTTTGACAAGAGTTTCCCAGAACTTTCACTCTGAGAAGGGGCTCTCCCTTCCCTGCATTATGGACACTGCTGGGAACTCTTCTGGCTGGACCCCACCTGCTCTGTGTTGTCAGTCTCCTGAGCCTTGCCAAGAGGTTGGTAACCTCTCTTTTACTGCCAATTGAGATGTATCCTTATATTGCAATTTGGATTATATTGTGCTTATATGCCTTTGGCTTGAGTCATAAGTGAAAGCTTCCTGCTCCATAGGTTCTTTGAGCTAATGAGTGGAACCCCTCCACATCTTTTGTTAGTAGATCCCTTCTTGTTATTCAGGGCTTCATCTTGAGTATCATACTTCCTTGGACATTTCCTGGCCATCCACTTCATTGCAGAAATATAAACTCACACTACAGTGGCTGCAGAAGCTCCACAGTGTGGCACTCAACTCCTTGCACCACCAGGGAGGCCCACACTTGGGGGTTTAACAATGTTGATATTTCTATTTAGTGGATGGAACCTTGCTGAGGAAGCTGGGTAGACACCCTTACATGATCACCTCTCCTTTTATGGGTGTCACATACTAAGGGTTCTCTGGAGCACCTTAGTTATTCTCTGGATAACTAAGGGTTATCACTAGGACAATGATAAGAGTGTGAAGCAAAAAAGGACACCTTTTCTAAGTTGCTTTTTATGATTGCACCTATCTGTCTCACCATGTGCTATTATTAACATTGGCAGTTTAGTTGGCTGCTGAATTTTAGAAGATAAACTATGAATGTTTATGACTAAAATTAGAAAAGCATAAAACATTCTTCAGGATAAATTCAGTGTGATGATGACATTCTCTGACTACATAGTAAACACATTGCCAAATATATTTCAAAAATCCTACAAAAGAATATTTTAAAATCATCCTGAGCTTACATTTTGTCCATCTGTGTTCTAAATTGGTTCCATAATTTGAGATACAAAAAACTCTTAATTTTAATATACAATCTAGAGAGTAATATTCATGACCATATGGTTATACATGTTTCTCTAAATATGCGGTAGTGATATTAACTATTAATAAACTACATAATTCAGTAATTTGCATTAAAGGAGACAATTGAATTTAAATTGTTTTTTCCTTGCTGATGCTTGTCTTCATTGGGAAGTCAGGGACCTACATCCAAACGTGCTGACAAAGTATGGAGAAAAAATGTCTTTAATGCTGTAATGAGAATTTCAATGTCAAAGGGCATTATTGACTTACATGTAAGGTGAAAAGAGGAAGTATGTTATGTTAAATAACTCCTAATCAGTAGAGAATTCACACTGAAGCTTCAAATCAAGCTTCAAGTTGCATAGCAAAAATATAGAGTGGCGTTTTCATGTATTCTGATCACACTAATCAGCAATATTGGCCAAAATATTATATGATAAAAGTTAGCAAGTAATGTTTTTTCACTAAAATACTAGACTCTGGCATTATACGTGGCATTTAGGAAAGCTTCTTAATACTAGTTGTTTCAATCAATATTTCTGTTTCAATTTGATACTGAGATTATATGCATTTTGCTTTCCAAATTTTCTTCAACTGCTAAAATAGGAGCTATAAATTATCCCGTAGATAGGTCAAGTTAATCACTCAAATGACTGATTAAATTTGTAGCCAAGCTGAAAATAAAATTTTCAGTTATGATTAGAAACACAATTGAAATTGAAGAGTCAATCATAGAAAAAAATTATACTTAGCCTCTAAACACATTAGAATTTTTGTTGTTGTTTGGGCCATAGGCTTATAGTTGATTGGTTTCATTTAGAAATTTTTTTATTCTATGTGTGGGCCACTGACTTGTAGCATCAGTAGCAAGACAAAAACACTGAGCCTTAGACTCCACCTGACCTCCTGAGCCATGATCTATCTTCTAACAAAATCTCCTGTGATTTGTGTGCCCATTAAAGTTGAATAAGCACTGACTTAAAGCATCACTATATACTTTCTCATTTTTTGTAAGTAAATATATGAACTACTTACCAAGGTGTTCTGCAATAAAAATATTAATTTTATCGTAAAATGTCAAATATCCATTAGAATTTTTAAGAATGAGAAAGCCAGATTCCCAAGAGTGAACTGTGCAACATATATTTTCTTCTGAACTATGCAGCATATATTATATTTTCTTCTGTCTGGGTATTGATATTTTGTAACTAGTAAAGATTTAATACTATCTAAATGCTTCATTCAGGTGACAAAGTGCTTATGGGCAATAAGATATGAGAGGTGAATTTTCACTCCTCACCATTGAAAGACACGTTATTGTCCAAAGTCATTTAAAGTCATTAACTGACTGGAAAACCACTGCTCCAACTATGGTATTCAATAGAACACTTTTTAGATCTTATTTATAGTTTACAATTGGCCTTTAGGTACTAGGATGTTTTCTGTTTTAATAATTGAATTAATTATATTATCAGAACTCTTCTTCAGATATTTTATGTACTACCCCTATACTAAAATTGGTTTGACATTAATTCAAAAGAATACCTGCACATTATTTGGTTTGACATTAATTATTGGTTTGACATTAATTCAAAAGAATACGCAACATTATTTAAAATAGGTAATATATGGAAACAACCCAAATGCCCCAAATAGATTACTCGATCAAGTAGATGTAATATCTATACACAATGGACTACTACCAGCAATCAAAAAATATAAACTCAGCTATTCACAGTAACATGGATGGAGCTAGAAGGAATTATGCTCAGTGAAATAAGTCAGAAGGAAAAAGAAAAAATATCAGACTGATTCACTTTTAAGGAGGAATATAGAGAAACCAATAAGGGATCAGGAAAAAAAAGAAATAACAAAAATAATAATGATAAAGAAATTAGCAGGAAACTTTAAATCAGAGAAGTTCTGCAAGGGAGGGGAGGTAGAGGGATCAAAACAGAGCATAGAAAAGCACAAGGAACTATGGTGAGACTCATGGGTGAATTGGTGGTGGGAATTTTATGGGGATAACACCTAAGTGGAGAAAGTACACATTGTACAAAAATGAACGATGATCTAATATATATATAATAAAACTGGTTAATTGGTTGGAGTGTATAAACAAAAATACACTTCTAAGATGTTTTGTAAAGGGCCTCCCTAGTGGCGGAAGGGGTTAAGCATGGTGATGTAGTCATCCTCAACCTCTGCAGCTGGAGTTTGAACTCTGGCCAGGGAGAAGACCCACATGGCACTGTAGACTTTTCCTGCTCTCCCTGCTGCTCCCCTCAGCAGTGTGTTTCAGTTGATCTGCCTGTTCTGCACGCCACTCTGTCTCTGGTGAATCCTTTCACCATTCCCTACACTTCTGGCCTGTACCCCATTTCTAAAATACATAAATAAATATATTTTTATTTTATTTTTCTTTATTTATATATGTTTGACATCAACTGTGGTCCCCATGGATTTCCCACCACCATTTTACCAGTGCACCATCACCTCAATCCCTTGTACTCTTTCTGCCCTCATCCCATTCCCTCCCCACCCCCCAACACAAAGTGTTTCTGATTTGTCCTTGTGTTTTTGTTTTTGTTGTTTTTTTTGTTTTTATTGTTATTATTCTTTTCCCTGCTCCCTTATTTGGTTCCCTTATATTTCTCATAGAAGTGAAACCATCCACTATTTTTCTTTTGCCTTCTGACTTATAAATAAATAAATCTTAAAAAAAAAAAGTTTTGTAAAGATCAGAAAGAAAAAAAAAAACTTCAGTTTTTTATTTGACAATGCAAATTTTCACAAAGGAAAAAGAAAAAGGGAAGCATGTATGCAATCGTCTTTCAAAGTGTAGGAGGGAAGGCTGTCAGAATTAAAAAAAAAAAAAAGATGGCTATGACTAAAGTCTTCTAGGTTGTGAGACTGTTATTTTAAAAATAAAAATTAAAATTACCCCAGTATTGTACTTGCTGTCATCATCACCACTGATTTGTATGCATGAAGAAAACCTCCTGACCTTTTCTTTTTTATGTTTTATAACTCATAAAATGTTCTTTCCTTAAGGACTTATTAAATGTTGCTATTACTTTCTTGATAATTCAATCTGTTAATAATTCAAGTAATTGGATTAGTGGAGAAGACCCAAGTCAATATGATATTGTGTTTTTAAATACACTATGTCATAATACATTTATATTCAATAAAAGCAAATAGATGCTATTCAAGAAATATATTTATCAAAGGAAAAACTCAAAATAGCTTCACTGGCTTCTAGAATAAGGTTATTAAATTAGACACATATTCAGTGAAAGATGATGATAAATGATAGTTTCTTTTGGTTGACGTTACTTCAACAATTCCATTCAAGCTACTTCTCAGTGTAAGTCTGCATAGTGAGAAACTATTTCTTGCTAGCTTCCTTTCCAGTGATTAATCTCTATTTCTTTAGTAATCAGAAACTCTTATTTATTTTTCTAGTGACTATGATTAGAAATAAACAAATTTATAGTTACACTTGTGACAAAGAAAGTTAAACTTTCTAATCCATGTCTTTTAAAATATAGTTCTATCTTGAAACAAAGAGAATTTGGCTGCTCTTTGTATCTTTGTCATCTATTTTCTTTAAAGTGAAAATTGGATAAAGGTGAAGTATATAGTACCCTAAAAACCTTGAACTTGATTAGGAGTGCTTCCTTTTCTTTATATTAGATTCAGTGAAATATTGATTATGGTTTATTATTGTCAAAATAAACTTTCCTCTTAGTGAAATAAATTTCTTCCTTCTTTTTTATGTTGTAATGCAAAGAAATATCCGGTGTGTTTTAGGGTAGCATACTCATTTGTTATGGACAAAGGTACAGAAAATGAAGGAAGGTTGCCAGGGCACACTTCTCTTGAGCTGTCAAAACACTTTGTATTATCCATTTATAGTTTATTCTCTTAATTTTTGGAAAATCAAAGATCATTTAGTACAAAGGAAATTAAAGGTCACACTTGCAGAATTAAAATGTCTATAGTAATTCCAAAATTAAAATCAAAATGAATTAAATCAATTTTGCAATAATTAACAGTTTTTTTGCAATAACTGTTGTAAGACTCTTCATAAGACCATTGTGAATCACTTTTCACAAGTGGTTTTTTTTTTCCCTTATGTCATTAGCAACCAGGATTGAACATGCTTTTAGATGTCCGGACTCCCATGCTTTTCATAAACTGATGTATATCAGTACATATCTTTTTCTCTAAGAAGAATGTCCAATTAAACCTCTGAGATTTTTTTTTAAATTGGCTTTAATATTTGACTTTAAAGAAATTATTTAAAAACACTTTGATATTAACTTTCAAAATGATATCTGTTCAATTACCTATTGAGTTTTTCACCTTGGAGGCTCACTTCAGAGATGGCTGCATGCAACTGCTCATTTGTTATTGATGAAGCATTGTTATCAGGTTTAAGTTTTATTATATACAATGTCTAATTTCATTTTTAACACATCTTAATTCTTTTATTTTGTTGTAAGTCCTGTATTCTGTTACCCTTTATCTCCTTTTTTTACTTTTTTAACTTTGATTTTATTTATTTATTTTTGACATCAACTGTGGTCCCCATGATTTTCCCATCACCATTATCTTAGTATAGTTCACCTCTCTATTTAATAATCTTTAAAATCCATTAAATTGCATTTCAATTTTTTAAACCTGCTTTGTATTCTTAGACCAGTAATGCTACCTACCCCTTTGTTTCTTAAATATAAAATAATACTTGGTCCAAATAAGAAGCTTGTAAGTAAGTGTATTTTAACACAACTGTTACTCAAGAGATTAAAAATTTAATTGTTTGAGGGCCTCCGTGGTGTTGCAAGGGGTTACATTGCAGCACTATGAAGCTATCCACAGAATCGAGTTCTATCCTTACAGCATGAGTTTTCTATTCCTGTCCAGGGAACTAACCCACATTGTGCAGCAGACCTCTCATCTCTCAACCATTGCTATTTCAGTAGATCTGCCTGTTCTGCTCCCTACTCTGATTCTGGTGAATCCTTCAATCTTCTTGTTACAGGGCAGGGAGAGGCACACCTCAGAACTCTTAAATCTGCCCTCTCTGAATGGGTTTTACCATCTGCTGTATTAAGATAAATATATAAAACTTTTAATGGAAAGAAACTTTAACATAATTAGGGTAAAATACAGAAAGGACAATGACCATAGTTACTAAGTTAAGCATTTAAAGTTACTTATTTTTTTTGAGGGTAAAAATTTAGCTAAATAGGATTGGCCTAAAACAAGGCCCAAAAGCCTGTTACACGTTTAAAGGACTTTTCAGTAGAGACCCATAGAAAAGGGTTAGAAGGAGTTAGACAAATTTGGGAGGAAAAGAGCAAAATTAAAATTAAGATGAAAGCTGCTATGGTTTTCACCTACCTCTGTTTTAACCAGTTTAAGACCAAAAAGCAAGTGCAGCTTTTTTACATGTTGCTTTGCTTTACGTGTCTTTTCTAGGTCTCCTTGCTGCTTTCCATCTTGTTTTTTTCCTTCCTTCTCTCTGCAGAATTTTTTATCCCTTTTCAGTTCCACCTACTTAGGGCAGAACTGGGATTCTGGAACTTTCCCCTTTTCTGAGACGACCCTGTTACACTCTCACTTGTATGCATAAATAAATAAATCTTTTAAAAAATTAAATTGTTGGTTGGAAATCTTGAAAGAAGTTTCAAAATACAACCATTTAGATAATAATAGAATGATGGTCAATTTTGATTTCCTTGGCCAATAAAAGGGACAGAGTTTTGAGGAGAAAGAATTAGATGTATTAATTCGCTGACAAATGAGTAGTCAAGACTAGCATCTGAAAGACTCCTTTCCTGCTCTTTGGCAGAGTGCCTGAGTACCTAGAGTTAAAAGGAGTAGAACTGGGGAGTAAGCAAGGGTTACTGTCTCTGTCCTTGTGACACAAGTGTCTGGTGATTCTGTGGTGATGCCGGCTTGCTTTCCCAACTACTGGTGGTAAGCAATTCTAATGTTCTCTTTGTGGCCAGACTCTCTGTTCTTGAAATGTGAAAACAACAGGGGGAAAAGAGAGAAAATTGGAGGACATAATCTAGTAAGAAAGTCACATACTTGATTTTTGTACCATTGACTCTTTGAAGTCTCCTCCACTTGCTTCTCTCCTTCACCCCTATTTTCCTATCTTTCTGCTTTTTCTAACTTTCTATAATGACTACTGAACATCTATGGGTGACTCTAAGTATTCATATAATAAAGTCCGAATATTAGTTGCTCAAATTATTTTTAATATTTTTGGCATTTTTTCATAACTGAATGGTGTTTAATTACTAATTAATTAATAGTGAAGGGGAGAAGAGGAAAAAAGAAATTTGGGGACTTGTGGGGGGGCGGATTTAAGTTCAATTAGACATGTCCCTTTATCAGAAGTAGAACCTAATGAATAGGAAATATAAAGTGTATGGAAGATGGCATTTACCAGGGAAGAGTCTAGAAGTTCTGATGTTTTGTTTGGTTAGAAAAATCTTTAGATACAATGAAATCTGCTAATCATAGCCCTATTTGTTTGTTCTGTATTACACTCCAGATATTCTGAATATTTTGATTTTGATTAAATTTCCAACTACCCTAGATTAGATACATTAATTGCAAGTTGCAAAGAAATTAATGTTAGTAAAAGGGATTACAAAGTAATTTCTTATTGACACAGTTGAGTTAAAGAGATCTAAAGGTACAAATTTCCAGTTATAAAGTAAATAAGTCATGGTGGCATTCATACAGCAGGGTGACTATAATAACATTGTAATGCATATTTTTTAAGTTGTTAAGACAGTATTTTAAAAGTCTTCATCACTAGAAAAAAAACTAATTCTGGGGACAGATGTTCACTACACTTACTATGCTGAACATTTCACAATACATATAAATATCAAATCATTGTGTTACCCATTTGAAATTGGTAAGCTTATTATGTAATTTGTCAATTATACCTCAGTAGATAATGTTTTCTTGTTGATTCCATTGACAGCCTATGGAGAGACAATGCTTTTAGAGTGGGCCCTTAGGAATATTGAACTTAATCCTCACGGTCCATGAAACATTTAAAGTAGGCAGAATTATTCCCATTTTATAGCTGAAAAATTGAGATTCTGAAACATTAAATTAATTGCTCAACGTGAGGACATCTGGCTCCTTGTCCTGTGCTCTTTCCTCTCCATACTTTACTGCCTTCTTAATCTCCACAGGAATCATTTTCTTCATTCTATCAGCCTTCAAAAGCTTGTTGATTGCTCTCTAATTATAAATACTTGGAGAAAAGTGTGTAAATTGATATGCAAATGATCTTTCCCCCTTGGCAAATTAGCACTTTACTTCCATCTAATTAAGTAGCTTTGTGGAGGAAATGGATTTTTCAAAGAAGAATGGAAAGTATTTGGATTTGTTCAGGGATGTTTCAGGTTTAGCAGCCTTGTGAATGAGGTATAGAAAAAAGGAGGCAGGAGTGGAGCAAACAATGAATGCAGGGGAAAAAAGGCTGGGAGAGTTGGATGAGATGAGAAAACTTCAGTGTACCAGCTGACAAACCTTGGGAAATAAACTGCTTGTCATCTTTTATTCTTTCCCTAAAGTTAGCACTTTCTTTTAATGTAAAATAAAACACGAATAAAGGAGAATTATGTTCCCTCGCATACTTGTGTTAACATTGACATATCATTCATGGAAATAGATATGTTCAAGTTTAAATTCCTAATTTTGTTAAGGGTTCAGAGTTAATAAGATATGGAGAAAATGGCTCCTTGACTATATTTTAAGAATTTTCCTTAGAAGAGTGGCTTATTGGAATAAGAATCAATGGGATAAACCTTTGCCCTTATATATGTTGAGTGGGATTAGGAATAAGGGATGTGTAAGTATAGCTATGTAATATATAAAATATATGTGTTTTCTTCCATGATGGTACTGAAATTGTGGCGTGAATGCTTCTAATTTTTTTAAGATGTATTTATTTATGCATATAAGAGATGTGGTGCAGGCCAGAGGTTCAGAAAATAAGAGATTCACCAGAGACAGAATGGAGATTAGAACAGGCCGATCTACTGAAATACATTGCTGAGGGGAACAGGGGGCAAGACAGGAAAGGTCTGCTGTGCCATGTGGTCTGCCATGGCTGCAGATAGCTTCACAACTTTGCTCCTTGGCCACTAGAAAGACTCCTGAATGCTTCTATTTTTTAAACTTGATACTGTTATGGCAGAAGGGAAGCAGGCACCACTCAAGAGAAGAGGCACCAGCAGGCTTTGCACCGGCAGGCTCAGGGAGATCTCTCTTCAAAGTCAGAGACCTGAACAACTAGGTTACAGAGTGTTTACTGACAAAAGCAAGGGGTACAGTTATCTGGGAATTCATGGATCAGGGCGTGTGTGGACTTGGCTTATGAGATGATCCCTAAAACTTTCAGTCTTCAGGCTATGTCCCAACTTCAACTAATCAACAGTTCAGCCTGACATTTTCCACTTTGGTACCTCTGAAGAGGAATTTAGTTCATATGCATTGAATGTGTAAGAGGGAGAGGAGCACCCCAGAACCCCCAAGTCTGCCCTCTCTGAATGGGTTCTGCCATCTGCCACATTAAGACAAACATATAAAACCTTTAATGGAAAGGAACTTTAATACAATTAGGGTACAATACAG